>JAWLRI010000576.1:91086-112907 GCA_034781795.1 Crypturellus tataupa | reverse complement strand
TAACTAAACTTTTTTTTTTTTTTTTTTTTTTTTTTTTTTTTTGAGGAAGCAACTTGGGTATCCTTAAGCACTACTATCCAAACCTCCCAGGAGGAGAGGTCATAGGGGTACCCCCTTTAATGTGTGACGCTTACTCTTTGCAAAACCAGCAACAATCACCCCCGGAGCAGTGGCACCATGCAGTGCAGATCAGAAATAGGTGCAAGGGCCAGTCCTATGGTCTGGTGACCTTAGGATGGCTAAAGGGACTTAAAATTCACTACAACATCTATTCAGGGCAGGTAAACTGGAAAAGGCATAGGGATTTCATTAAATAACTAAAATACAGCTTCTGCTTATTAAAAAAAATAAAAACAATGAAACTGTTTCAGTTTTGATTGCAATGTATGCTGTTTTTTTCCCAGTGGGCTTTCATCAGGACACCAAATCGAATGACTCTAGTGACTAACTAAGTGACATCCTCCAGGGCAGCACTTCCACACGGGTGTGCTCAGTACCGAATACCTGTCGCAAGGACGTGGTCTGTCCACGCTCGGCACAAGCGCAAGCCCTTGCAGCGGGTGCTCAGACGCTGCCGCGCCGGGGCCTGGGCAGGATCTCGCAGCAAGACCGAGGCTGTGAGCCGGCTCCGCAGCAGAGGGTAGCGCCTGCAGCCTCCGCTTGACACAAACCCAGCTAACATTAAAATATACTGCAGACCATAACTTCCGTTATAAACCTTATGCTAGAAACAAAAACTTAATGGCTAAAAGATGTAGACTTGTGCATTTTCTACCTCCCATGTAATATGTGTCACTCACACAACAGTTGCTGCCCATCTAACTTTAATTTTATCCCCTAAAATTTGCAGCAGTACATTTAAAGGTCAAAATAAACATCCAGGAGATATAAAATCCCATTTCCTTTACAGTTGAACTATCTCCAAAGTACTAAAACATGAACATATGCCACAGTATTACTCACTATATAAAAATACATATGTTAGTAGATATACAGTATAGTTAAAACACAAAATTATACACGATGTTGCAGGTTTATATACGTATATGTATATTGTATCAACACAGTCAATCAAATCCTATGTATAAAAATATTTTCTTATTCCCTACCAGACACTAGGCAAAAAGTTACAGAACTTCCAAATACATTCCTCTTGAAAAATTCATTACATTCCTAAATGACAGGTTTTTCAAATCAAATGTATACAATGTTTCCAATTCCAATGAGTTCAATGAGATCTCACTATCTGGTGTTTTCTAAAGCCTCCGCTCCTGAACCTCCACCTTGAGCCTTCTAAAAGTCAAAGTCCCTCATATCAGGGAGAAACAGTTAGTTTCAGATTTAGTAACTGAAAGTTCAATTAGCAAAGAGGCATAAAAAGAACACAACTTAGTATTTGGAAAATACAGTGCTAACAGTGAAGGTTACCAATTCACTCAAATTTGCTGATTCTTTTTTTTTTTTTTCAGGCATGTTTCCTCATAATTGCTGTGCCCACCAACAGTACTTGCCCCCGCTGTGGAATCAAGCCTTAATGACAGATATTGATTCGTTTTTAAAAAATTAAACACTCCATTAGGCAGTGGGACTAAACTTGTATTCCATGCATGCATTTCTTTATAGAGCGATGAATTTTAGCTGAATTTGTTCTGCAAGTAATTTTTGGCAACCAATTGCAAGGCAGTCCTGAGGCTGCCCCTCCAGTATACAAAATATGGATGGAAAAATTTAGAAGTTGTGGCATGCAGAAAGATCTTTTGTGCTCTTCATGATCTATCTGAGTTTTTCCTAGGCCAAGTCAAAGCACAGAAGTTGCTGTGTCAGTGCCTAGGTTGACAGTGTTTTGCAAAATAACATTATATTTAAAACAATCATGGCTGTGTCTAACATTTAGTTCCAAAACTGATGGTCGATGGTGAGCAGTCTGACCGCTCCCAGACCTCACTTTCAGTTCACTTATGGAGGTTTGGCACTTAGCTGAAATAGGTCACATATTTTTATGTCTAAATATTTCTTAAACAATAAGAAACTTAAGCAGAGCAGTGAGCAAACATTACCAGTCCTATCCTTCAGGCTCCTCATCCAGTTATTATTTAGATGCCACTGACCTACTTGGGTAATTTTTAGCCACTTGATAGACTTTCAGAAGAAACTTTAAAAATCTTCAACTCTCTTCCAAGCTGTTTTGAAATACATAAATCCTTAATACTAAAAAATACATAAGATGAAGGTAAGAATATGTGCAAAGCATTTTCTCTACACTATCCATAGCTTTTTAAAGTAGCTTGGGCATTGTTATTAGTTAGTTTATACTTGACTATTCTTTAAAAAAATAAAATAAAATTAAGGAACATGATTTAATGAGTCAACACTTCTCTATTTCTGACTATCTAAAGCCTCCAGTTTACTACTCATAATGATGAGAAGTAGCTCAGGTATTCCTTGCCACACAGATCTATATCTTGCTGGACACCACAAACAATGTAAATCTTTCCCATTTATGTGCCTGATCATTTTTCCAATGTACTGAAGTTCTTGAATTTCAAAGGTCAGAAAATGATTAATCTTATTAATTGTTTGACACAACGAACTAAGCAAAACATCTTTTGATATTATAAACCAAAGATAAAAGAATGACTTCTTATCTTTGTAATGCTTTAGCTGCATGACTTCAGGGTTCTTAGGCTATGATAATATAATGTTTATTAGAAGCCAAAACAAAGATTTCTCTCTTAAAGAAATATTAAAATGTAATACAGAAGGCAATTTGAGGAACATATCCTATGCAAAAAGGAAGTACAATACTGGCAAAATACTAAATGAAAAAATGCATTAAAAAGACAGTCAGATGGGTAACTTCCTTCTGGGCAGAACAGGGATGGTGCCTTACACACTAAAATTCCTCAAGAAAGTGTATAACAAATCAGAGGGACTTTTATTGAAAAATGGCCATGGGCAGCCATACTTTGGTTTTGGCTAAGGCTCAATCATAGTGTTTTGATTTAGAAGGAGAAAACCCAAACCACCTGTGGTTTTCATTTTTAATTCATGGCCCATAGGAATACAGACTTTACACTTTCCAATTTTTCCTACCCATGTGCAGCCTACTAATCAGAAAAATAATATTTTTAAGCAATTCCTGCCCTTGTGTAGAATTTTCAAGAGAGTAAAGTGAAAATATACAGAGACCTTTATCAGCATTGCCGAGGAACATATAGGAGGGATCTTGCAAAATCCGCACCCCACAACATGGTTATCACACGTGACCCTTTCTGGTACATATGCTGCTGTGTCAATGCATTCCAGCTTGAAGGGTAAAATTATTTTCCTAGGAAGTAGTGAAACAAAGAAGGTGAGCTAAGAGTAAGTCTAGCGTTGCCACGGGACAGCAAGATTCACAAGTAACGCTCATTTTCTCCAGGCATACCGAGTGGGTGTGAAGGCACAGGGTCAACCTCCACACTCAGCGAGGGTCCAGGTAGCAAGGAGAGGGAAATTGGACCATTCCCTTGGAAGAATAAAGAGGAGCACAAACCAGATGCATGTACAATTCCCAGAGCTGGCTAGGGTAAGATCCGGAGTGAAGTGAGAAAGCATGAGACCTGGTCGATGTAGGGACGTGGTAGCTCAGGTGAGGGACGCTCATAGCTGTACCTCATCTGTTTATGCTTGCAAAGACGCACCCTCAACAGCAAGCAGCACTCAAAGTTTCCTTCCTATTTTAAAGCAAAAAAAAAAAAAAAAAAAAGGCATTTTATTTGCTAATCTACCAGAGCGGACTTTCAAAGCATCCATCCTTTGTCATGCAATGAAATGCTGACATGCATTTCTTTTGTCTTAACCCACATCTAACTGGATCTCCAGCTGGCAGATATTACTGGCAGCTCTCTTTGAGAAAATACACCGGGTGAAATCCAGATCCCTTTGAACACAATGGGAGCTTTGCCATGACCTTCAGCACGCCTGAATTTTGCACACTTCCATTTGATAAGGGCAGCAAGCTAATAATAATAATTTGTTTTCAAAGTCTCTATCAAAATATATGTTCTTCCTTTCTTAGTTAGAACTAGACTTCACTTCTTTTTTGCTATGACCTTCCCAAAGCTAATAACAAGTTTAATATTTTAAAATGCACATGCACATTCACACATGCATATATATATTAGGTATGCATAGACACAATTGGTATAAAATACTTTTCAAATACTAAATATGCTTAATGGAAACCCATTTTTGCAGACTATTATTTTCCCCTTTTACAGTCATCTCTCCCACAGAAAATAATAACAAGCTGAACAAGGAGTACACAAATATATATACAACTGAAAATCCCGAATCTCTGTTCCTCTCTTATGCATATTAACATAAACTTACTTATAGTAGTAAAGCACAAAAAAAAGTCCTAAATGAGGCAAATTTCTGGGAAAGTTCTAATGAAGCTGGGAGTAACAATCAGTGGCTTTTTTATGAATAATTCTAAGGTCAGAGGCTTGATCATACAAACCAGTCATGACAAAATTATAGCTTAAGGCTCCAGTAAAAGGAGCGGGAATTCCACAGAGACTCACCGCATTAGTAAAATGACTCATATTCATGTTTGTAGGTGCAGATCCTCTGTTGTAATGAATAACAACAGCCTTCTGTAGATTCTCTGATGTACCTCGCAACAGAAGTTTTCTAAGATGCTCCAAGGAGCAAATGAGGGAAGCGAGCTTGTACTTAAATATTCTGATATTTTGCTACTCTCCTTGGATCACTCCTTCAGTCTTTAAGCAGCCATGTATCCACCTGATTTTGATGGCAAATTTGCCCAAAGTTATACAGCAGAAAGGAGGCCCTTGGTCTTATGAGCATTTTCTTTTTCATTTTTTCAATTGTCGCAGTGATTCATCAGCATCAAAATACTCAATAGTATGTTTCACTGACATAGCAACATAACAGCTATTTCTCCAAAACTGTCTGAGAAATAATAGAGGACTCAGCCTAGCAATTTTGTGAGATGGATAAATATTATCCAAGTCTTGTAAATGAGGAAGCTGAAGCACAACGTACTTGACAAATCAAGTATTTGTCAAGAAGACCCAGTAATGTCATGACAGAACTAAAACTAGATCCAAGATATCCATTTTTTTCAGGGAGGAAATGGCTTGAAATAGAAGTTTGTCTCAGGTTTTACTGACTATGAAGCATCATAGATATTCCATTAACTCCCCACAGATAAAATTCAGCCACTGACCCAGTTTACATTAAAGCAAATGTTCCAGTTAAAGAGATTGGGTTGAAATGCCATGTAGGGACTCCTTCCATAACAAACTGGACTATACCAAAGGCTGAGTTTTCAATTACATCTGTGCCTTCCATTTCTCATTTACATTCGGGGGGAAAAAAAAAGAGAAAGAAAAAGGAAAAAAAAATGTAGGTGGTAAAAGCCAAACCACTTTCTGGTTAATGAGTAGATATAGGGTGCCTTCCTAGACAGATGCTGCCAAAAGGGCTGGAGTATCTGGAGTGGAAACAGCACAGAGGAAGCCAGGGAAGAGATGACTTTGGAAGCAGTTTTGGTCCAATGCTAAAAACATAATAATAAGAAAAGCTATTTGACAGGAAAATGTTACACATACAGATTAATAATAATAATAAAAAAACTTTACAAGCATCTTTATGTAATATAATTGAAATTCTTCATCACTTTTATCATGCTGACTTGCTTACATTCATGTGGTTTTAGTCTCACAGATGTTCTGGAGGATAGGACATGTAATATGGCTCCATAGTTTTATAACCACAGAATATCCAAAATATATAACCAGGAAATCACTTGCAGTCTGTGCGAGGTTTGGCAGATGGTATTTCTAAAAATGCAAATATCCAATATGGAGGTATTGGAGAAGATGGATTTCACAAGGAACAGTGCAACTCTTTATATGGAGTGTAAACTTTACACAGTACTCCAATATAGAACTGGTGAGTACTGTAAAAAAAAATTCGAATGAATATTCATTTCAGTTTATAAACATATTCTCTTCAACTGTTTCAATGCCCTCTTTGTGTTTGCTTACTATGCATGTTCTAGCTATTGCATTTACTGGCAAGAGTGTTTGTAGAAACAGCAAATTTTAAGCAAGTATTAGAGAATATGTATGGGAAATGAATTTTTAATCTGGGAATACAAGTGCTTCCACCAGAAATTTATTCTAAACAGGTATCCTTAGCCATTTGAGGAAGCGGAACATATGTAAGCCACAAGTTCTGGACTAACTTAGATTGAATTTTGCTTGTTGAACACTTACAGCTACATTTACTAAGCAGTACATGATTTTAAATTTTGGTCCAATGAGACACAAAACTAAAGAAGTACATCCTTATGCTAAGCAACTTGCATATGAAGGAGGTAAGTAAGTTAGAAAGTCAACTATCAGTAGATCTGTATTCTGATTTCTCTTTAGAGAGAAGGAGGGATTTCTTGGCTGACTCCCAGCCCTCCTGCTTTGGCCGTCAACAAGGTTTTTCAGCTAGGAAAACCTTCCCTTAGCCTGGTCCTGACTCCTGAGGCAATAGGCAATGCTTCTGGTAAATCAAAAGGGAGTTTGGTGAGACAACTTGGGTCACAGTGTGACCATTAGCGACATAAGAGATGGGTTTCTGATTTTCTGCAAGTGGTGAGAAAAAACAACCCTGAGATGAGCAGAAGGACTCTCAGTTCTCGGTGAATAAATGTCTACCATTCCTTTGCCTACCTGAAGCTCCCCTGGTAAAAGTGTGCATCTTCGAGGCCTGGTGGCTCTCAAAGTGCAACAGTGACCATGGCAAGGTGTGAAGACATTTTGGGCTAAGATTTGCTCTCACCAGATCTGGATGACATGAAATCAGCAGTAGCTATGCTTTAGATAATAAGCACAGAAAAGACAAGGCAGATTTCATATGATGGAAGATTTCATTTTAAATGAAAGTATTGCACAACCGCAATAACCCTCTTAATATACCACAAAATATATAAATCCAAATTCCTAGCTGATGCTAATTAATGCTCCATAAAGTCAATTTACTGTGGATCTGAAACATACCATTTGCCTGGCAACTCTACCATAAACTGGATTATCTGTTAGTGTAGACCAGCAGTCTTATAACCCATTAATGTGTTTCCTAGAAAAAAAGTTATGACACAGATGGGACAGAAATGCATGTCTTCACAAAAGTGAACAGAATTTCCAACAGAAATGGAAACTTTGGTAGAGTTTTTTGGGATTTTTCTTATTCAGCCATTGCACAGTGGCTGTAAATACGTTAAAAACAAGTATACTATACTGTAGAATGGTTTAATCCCCTTATAGCAAGTGTCAAACTTTGTGAAATTCTGTAGGATTTTAAAGTTGGGGATTAAGTTCAATGTTTACGTCTTTTTCTATTATTATTTTTATTATTCTGGCTTTTGTAGGGCTTTTCAATTCATACTATATCAAAGAAAAATCATGGCTCTAAAGATTAAAAAGTTATCTCTCTCTGAGCCGCTGACTTCACTGAAGGGTCACTTTCTTTCCAAGCTGTCTCAAGCTCAGACAGCTTTCTGGCAATTTTAGTTTGACTGCAAACAGCCAAGATCATGTGAGATGATCCAAAAGATTCCTAAAATGTTAGATATGCTTGTAACTAAGATATGCTTGTAGACTAAGATATATTTCAGACTAAATATTTTCACAAGTGTAATCATGTGAAAGAAAGAATCCCTAACACATGTGAAAACCCAGCTTCATATACACGAGACCCCATTTATTAAACAATAAGTTATAGAGGTTGGATTTTCCATCGGTTAATGACTTACAGGGGCTTTCTCTGCTCATGTAAGCTCCAGCTGTGGTGAGGAGTGAAGTTATATCCCAAAACCGAGTAGCAACATTTCCCAGCTCTGAAAGGGCATGACAGGCCATTATAATGTACAACCATTTTCCCTGGATCTCTGTAGACCTGGTCCAGTGCCCTTCAGATTTAAGCGGAGCACTTTATACTAATTCTTTTCTAATGTGTTAATTACAAATTAATACAGAAATGGTTACTTCTTCAGAAGCTACAGGTGTTCAAAGTCTCTCAGGGTTTTCCCTAGAAGGAGTTGAGTGACTAGACTTAATCGTATGCATATTGAGTTTGTGGCCTTCATCCAAGCAAATGGCAGTACTATTTCTTATTTCAAGGAGGGTAGAATTGGGTTTCAGTACCTGTGTAAGTTTGTTCAAATATTAGCAAGTAATGACAGAAAAGTAAATAGATGACAATGTGTCTCATTATATGCCAAACTAATCAATAGAAATGGGAAGAGTTTTTTTCATGAAAAAGCAATACAAATTTCTGTGGATCTATAGTTAAACATTTCCTCTCTAAAATCTTGCCTCAAATACTCCTTTTTTTTCATTCTAATATTCAATAAAGTGTGGAACAAAACCTGTATTATGTAGATGTGTGCATTAGTAGTACATTATGTGGTGCAAAAACGTTTTGTTAAATCTTCATGCACCAGCAAATACCATCATAAATCAGATGATATTTTTATTTATAAGCAAAAAAATCATCCATGATTTGAAGTTAACATATTTTCAAAGGCTCATTTCCAGTGATGCACTATTCAGCTATCAATACCAGCACATGAAGACTTTTTTTAACCGTGTGCCCCATGGGCATAGGTTCCAGAATTTCATGGTCTCACCTCCTTCCTGGCCCCAGTTAAGTCAGCAAGATTTGTGAGCTTTCATGGCTCTGGACCACTGCTGGCATGAAGTAATCATTCTCAACTCCTAAGCAGTATTTCAGCAGTCACAGTATAGACTGACTGAGACATGAAGTCATATAGCAAATCACAGACCTGAAAAATTTTTAGATAATTTAGGAATATCATTTTTCTTGTTTTGGAAATGTATTGTTTAAATGACATCAGGTACAAAAAAAAGGAGGATCACAGAGTGCAGTGAAAAAGGATACATTTTTATTAACTTCCGGTCAGAAATATCTTTATCTGTGACACTGAACATAGTCTAAAATTTTCAACTTTGTCTCAAATTACAATATTGGAATTAAAATTAAGCTTTTAGTATTTGTCCCAAGAAATTTAAAAGGAAGAAAGGCTAATCAATGTGAGAAGTTGGATAATCACTACAGGTCTGACTCATGTGGTGCTAAAGCAGTAAACAGAGGAGGTAAGTACTTACTTATACTCCTTCCAACCTGATTCTTGTGCGACTTACTGCAATTTTACTCCAAAGCAACACAGCTGGACTTCTGTGAAGCTGCTCTGCTTATACTGCAACCGATAGCGGGATCTCAAAGTGGATTTAAATGATTTTTCTCTGGACTCACGGTATTACACGAGAGATCAATATCTTACACAGGGAGCTTTCTTTTCAGTGTCTTGTATACAGAATGCATTTTCTTGCAAAATTCTGAAAGGAAGTGATTATGTTTTCCCATTCACAAAGTGCAAAAAGCCACAAGGGTTTTCTGTTAAAATGGATGCAGATAAGCAAAGCAGTGAACAGTGGTGAAGTCCTGTTTGTCTTGCAGTCACTGGCAAAGCACCTTGTAGGAGTAAGATCTTGCTCCAGAAAAATGCATCACTGATGCTCTTCCCCTGGAACAATCAGTAGAGAACTGGGTACACGAGACTGTGAAACTGCAGAAATATGTGAAGTGCTTAAAAAAGTAAGCACTACTTAAAACCAGAATACCCTGCTTTCAGAGCTATAAGAACATACCACATTCTTATTTTCTTCCTGTGGGAGGTCAGTGTTTATATTGTAAATGTGCCTGCCAGGAAGAACATTTTTGCGCTTGCTCTTCTTCCAGTTGCTAATCTGCACATTCATTTGCCTCTAGTTTAAGGATGGATTGCCTGCGCTTTTCCAGCGTTGCCAATCCCAAACCCGTGCGTTTGCACGAACACGGGCCATTTCGCGGTCACCCGTTTGCCGCAGGCAGGGCACTGAGGTTTCCTCTTCCCCTCCAAGTCGCCCTTTCTGCCACAGCGGGTGCCAGCCCACGGGTCTGCCCCAAGCACTGGCCGGGCTTTGGGAAGCCGGGTCGGAAATTACACAAGGCTTCGTGGTGGAGACCAGCCCTGCCCCGGCCGGGGGACTGCGGCCACACTGCCTCAGTCTTCCTGTCGGACCCACCTCCAGCTCTGTTAAATGCCCCGGGCCGCCCGGCGGTGCCGGCTCTGCTGCGCGGCTCCCGGGCGCAGCTCCGTGCCAGGGTATCCCAAACTGCTCACGCAGCCCTCGGCTGTCCCTGGCAGAAGCACCGCGGGCAGCACCTCATCATTTCCTTATGCAGTCGATAGGATCGTCACGATTTTGTCCTCATCCTGGGTCAGGAAAAGAGGAACAAAATCGCTAAACAGCAGGCTCCCTTCCCAGCCTATTTCTGGGCTACCTCCTAGGGGCATGCAGCATGCACGATTCCCTGCAGCGAGGCCTGTCCCGCCCGCAACTGGGCTGAGGACAGAACGGAAAGATAAAGGGGACTTCTCCCGCGAAGTCTCCTGAGCTCCAAGCAAGGACAAAACGTGTCAGACCTTGGTGTGGGACCTTGGTGCGGGACGTTTTCCCTCCGAACACCTCCGTGCCTCAGCCCGTTTCGGTGTACCTTGACCCAAACCCACCATCGACACCCGCAGAGGGAAACGGCAGTGCCAAGTGCCACCAGCCTGGGCAGGTCTTCTCCCTTCCTGCCTTCTGCATGAAAGGACCGGCAAGAAAAGGCATTTCCTCATCGCTCCTTGCCCAGTTTTCTGCCCAGCTCGTTGAGGGCTGCAGCTGGGGCTGGCTGGGTCGGGCAGCAGCACGGCCAGGCCATGTCGGCACCGGAGAAGCTGCCTCCCGACTTTGGCAGGTGCAGAGTTTGGAAGCTGCTGGTCCCCACAGGCTTTTGCTGTCACTCCTGCAGCCAACAGGCCACTCTCAGGAACCCAGAGCCCCAGCGAGCGGCCTTCGCCCCTGCCCAGGGTGGTGGCGGGGGCACACGGAGGCCTCAAGCGCGCGAAAGTGGCCGCGCTGCCTCACGGCGGCTGCATGCATGCCTGCGGTTTGTGGGGAGACCTTAACTGAGCATTTCCTGGTTTTCTAGTGTTTGCGTGGGGTTTTATTCTCCCACATCCCAGGAGGGATGGAGTGCAGGAGGTATTGTTAGTAGCGGCAGCCAAGAACAGCTTCATGGGGGTGAAACTACATAGAGTAACTCAGCTATTGCCAGCGTGGCCTGTATCAATGTGAGGAAAGAGCCAGGAGCGGACAGGTAACATGGACAGTGAAAACACCATCCATCACCTTTTTTTTTTTTTTTAAGGGAGCTGGTGGGTGGTTGTTGCCCTGCTCTCTGCTTGGTATCGGAGTGGGTAGAAACAGGCACTGGTCATTTTTTGGGTTCTGGCTGAAAGCAAAGCAGTTCATCTACGCAGGGGCCAAAAAGCTGAGGTAGCGAACTCACCACCTGATGCTTAGTAAATACAGCATGCACTTAATAAAGGTCACTTTGCTTTTGTTTCAACGGGATTTGAGCGTTTTTTCTGCCCAGATGCGTACAGGGCTAAAGCACTGCTCGTCTTCAGATGTATGGACTTGGTGAACGCTGCTTGCTGAGTATTTACACTCAGAGAAAATCATTAGCACTGCTCGAGTTTAGGACAGTAAAAAGATGTGCCACCAAATACACCGTATCTTTTCCCCTTTGGTTGACATTCTGATTTGTTCTAATTGCAGGTATTGCATATAACTGGTGAGGAGTACATTTACGTAATTTTCTTCATTTAACATCTGATTTGCATATTCAAATGTCTACCAAAGAATTTGCCACTGTGCAGGGTTTTTAGAAAAAAAATAGTATAGAACTTGAGAAATATATTAAGACTTTTTTCTTAATTCTTAAACTTCCCTGCTGCTTACAGGAATTAAGTATGGAAACAACATCTGGGTAATATTGTGAGAGATTTCAAAAGGGTTCTCAAAAAGGGCTGACACAATCTTACTCCTTTTAGAAGAGGATATGAAATGAATTGCTTACTTTGGCTATTGCACGCACTCCCTTCCCCCCGCAGCGGAGCCCAGAGCTAGTGGCACGTCTGAGAGAGGTTTTTTTAATGGGGAGTCCTTCAAATATTTTTGACTGTTTGCAATAAGACCTAAGAGAGGTCCCCTCCCATAAACATAACAAAGGAAATCGTTACACTAAAGCCCCACTTAAGTGAATGAATAATGCCTTAATAGAATCTTATGATTAATTATTTACGTATCATGTCTTTCCATATGACCCTGATAGCTGAAGATGGTAAATGAGTAAAATACATATAAGAACTTTTTAAGAAAGTCACAGACCCTTCTTGCTAAACCTCGATTAAGTTATACTAAAATAACATTACCTAATGTAACAAGTATTAACCATAAACTGGTGATGACCAACAAGGCTAAAAAAATGCCTTTTGATTGTATGCGCCAATGAAAATACAAAGCTGCACTATCCCCTTTCCTCCTAGGTCAGAAGAGAGCTTTATCAGAACTGGATCTTGTAACGCAAATCTTCCATGGCCATCACTCCCATTTTGGAAAAAAATAGAGCGTGCTTATTAAGGTTATTAACTACTGTCTGACTAAAGCATAGGTTCAGGTTGGCTTTATAGACATTTTCAGAACTGTCTGGGCCTAATTAAATCTATTTTGTGTTATATCCTGTGCAAGCACACAAAAATAAAATTGTTCTATCTTGCAAAAAGATTCCAGGTAATCTGAAGAGTTTACTTCAAAAAAAATGAGTTTTTTTTTTTTGTTTGTTTGTTTTTTTTTTTTGTCCAATTAAAAGAACACAGACTGATTGGGGATGTAGCTAAATGTTTTATGAAGTCTGTTCCTCCTCCTAGGAAAGCTGATGATAAAAATCCCTTGGACTCAGAATAGTAGCACAAAGTGCCTTCTTCTAAGCAATAGCAGCCGCTAGCACCGTGTGGCGGAGGTAAGATCACTAAACCAGATCACATTGTGCATGTCTCTCTTCTCCCCCGACCCAGGCAGAGCTGGGCACGCAGCTTGCCGCTAGCACAGCTACTTTATACTGCACAAAACCTGCGCCTCCCCGAGCTGCGTGCTGCAGCGAGGGACGACTGCAGACCGGCCAGGGCAGCGCGCCCCGCGCAGGGCCGGCACCCTGCGGGTTAGCGACGGGACGGAGCTGGCGCCGCAGCTGGTGCCTCGGCAGGACTTTGGCGCGCGGCTCTTTGTAAACACGCGTTATTCATCGGCAAATTGGTGCTACGGCTACTCCACCTGGGTATCCGTAGGCTTGCAGCTGGGTAAAGCTGTCCAGAGTAGCCTTTTTTTCCTTTCTTTTCTTTCACTAGAAATATTTTCTTCTCCAAATGGGGAAAGCAGCCAGAGTTGGGTTGAAAAAATGTCGGCTGCAAATTTTTTCAGGCATTTTGACCAGCTCTACTTGAAATACCGTAAATGTAAAACAAGTCACAAAAGCAAGTAGTGGAGGCTTAAATCCCAGCAAAGGACGCACGAGCCTATGCTTTGCTGTAATATTTTGCAAACCACTCCCCTACCCTGCCCCAAAGGATGGGAAAAGAGGGAAACAGAGTGAAAAGGGGCATCTTCTGCAGGAGCACCAAATCTGCCATGGCATGTGCCTGCGCTGCACTTGCATATCCCCCTACTACCTGCCCTGGGAGCAGGGCTTGTCCTGAACTTGCCGCTTTGGCAGGAGCAGCGCAGCTTGCTGAAAAGATCGTCTGCAGCAAGAATATTTCCATGCACGAAGCCAGAATCCAACAATGCTCTCTCAAAATAATGCTGTCTAGTAAAATCAACCAGCTGAAAGGCATTTTGCGTAGCATCAAAAATGTAAATAGATGGGACAGTTGGCCTGCTATGAGGCATTCGTATGAATACGTGGTCACCGCGCAAATGGAAAACACACATGCATTTTAGAAAATAAAGCAGAGCCACGTGAAAACGAACCGCACTAAAAATCATTGTTTTGCTCCAGTATAGCACTATTGTTTGACTGGGTAGTAGGAACGGAGCGGGAAATAGAAGGTGCCTGTGTTCTCATAATGGTTTATTAAAACTCTGTGCTTACTCTCACGCATTTCTTATTCATAGGAAGAGTGCCCACCGAAGCTAGCAAGAGTAAGTCCTCCAGGATCAAGCCCTTAATTTGTGCATTAACAGAGTACTTTAGCCTCCAGTATATTTAATCTTCCGTATCTAACAATTTCCCTATAGTACCACAAATACTTTATGAAAAATAAATATTTAGACAAGATAATGTATATTAATGCAGAACCTATTTAACATTGATTCTTTCTTTCCATTACAACTCATCTAATGCCATGGGCTGATTAGATCAGCCCGCATACACGTCAACAAGGCTTGCAATCATCTAATTTATCCTAAGGGTACTAACTTCTAAAATTGTAACATTTGGGAATTATTAAATTTAAATAAAATGCTTTCGATTTTCCATTCAGCATCCAACCCTTCATTTCAGGAGATGAAAGTACTCTGAGCCGTGAGAAGAAAAATCAGAAGAGCTCCATCAGCATGATCAGAGAACGTCTATACTAGCACCAAGGCCTTCAGAAGCAGCAGCCGGGACGGGCAGGAGAGGAGAGACAACGGCTGCCCCTTTCATCTGACGAGCCTTTTAAGTGGATTTCGGTGCACTGCTGCAAGTGGCATCAATAGCGAGCACACGTGCCCCCCCATGGGACAGCAACAGGCTTGCTGGAATAACGTGGTCTATCAAAACATGGGAGAATCCAAGAGAGCCCATCACGAAAGCTGCCCCAAGGAGCTTGCACGCCTCCTTCGTTTGGGAGCGCCAGAGGTTACTGCAGACAATAACCCAGGCTCATGACATGCCTGTCCCTCCTAACCCTGCGTGCTCCTTCCAGAGGAGTAAAGTGGCATCACTCTTCTTGAATTACGGTACAGAGAAGAGGAAGAGAAGGGCCATATAGTGTGGAAAACCCTCAGCTGGAGCTCAGAGGAGAAATGGCTTGGAGTCAGGAGCCCAGAGGAAAAAAAAAAAAAAAACGGAGAATTTGCTGAGCCCAGAAAAGGATTAAATGGATTTACTGGGTCCAGGGAAAAGCCAAGAAGAAACAAGGAAGAAATACACTGTCTTGTTCTCTTCAGCTTTGGGCTATTCAAGAGGAAAGAAATATGAGTTACAATTCACGGGGAAAGGATTTTTGTGTGTGTGAAAGGTAAAAAAAAAAAAAAAAAAAAAAGATATTATTCATGCTTGTTTTAGTTTGTAGGCCAATAAAGCAGTCTGGGAAAGAGATAGCCATACGGGTTTCCATAAAGTCATTGGGAGCCATGATGTGGAAAGCAGCACAGCGGGCACATTGTTTAAACCAGTCATTTCATACTGGCTTTGGAGAAATATTTCTTCCATATTGGATTGCCCATGGCCATTTTCTGGCATGTGACATGTGACTAATGACCTAATGACCTTCACTAAAGGTCTTTCTCTTAGTAATTAGCATATAATTAGAATGCTAATTAGCATGTGCCAAGAACACCAATAAATGCTTCACGATCCATAAGGCTTTTGATGATTCAGCTTTGCAATCAGTGCTTTTTTTGTAGGCATTTTATTATAATTTATTTAACTTGCACTTGACTTTAATACTCTAACTTTGCTTGTATCTAACAGAAACTTTAATAGTCTAGTTTAAGTAATATTCATGTCTAAGGAAGCATCAAAATTCACAATGGTCTGTTATTCAGTCTGAGACCATGCCTTTCTGACAGTATAAACATTTTTTTTGTTGGAATCCTAGTAGAATACAGACCTCCATTTCTGTTTAAATTTCCCTGGAAGATAAGCAATGATTCATAAAGACAGAACTGCTACTAATTTAGTAGATACCGTTGAAAGCTCAGCTCTGTAAAAAAAAAAAAAAAAAGAAAGAAAGGAAAAAAAAAAGGCAGAAATCCCTCTGCAGCACTCAGTACCAGGTCTCCTGATGAAATTTCCATCCACTCTTCTGACTGGAAGATTTCATTTTCTTTTTCTTCCTCCACAGCATGCCTGACCGCAGCATTGCTGCTGAGCTTCTGCATCAGCCGAGGCTCCGCCGTGGCGCAGGAAGCTGCCTCTGAGCCTTTGGGTATCTCCTGCTTGCCCCTTTGGGGCTGGTCTTTCTTCTTTCCCAAGGCATGGGCAGAGCCTGGCTGTGCAAGCAATGCACATCTGCACACATGCTGATTTCTACATTTTCAGCTTTATTTAATGCATCCCTATAAGAATGGATATCTGGACCATGAACTCTCCTTTATCAAAGTATATATTTGTAGGCTCTGATATCTTTGAGTACACAGATACCTGATTATGTAACATGTTTGCATTTAGGCTATTTGAGTAGCTGTTGAACAGCAGGAGTTACTGAACCACCTTAACAGCGTTCCAGTTTTGCTGAAGTTTGAGAACCATTTATGGCTTTGGTTAGTGACACTTGGCTTCTCAGTTCTGTGCAGAGCAGGTAGATAAGCTATTTCAGTGTTTGCCATGACTAGTAAAAACAAAAATTGTTTTGCCATTACATGGCTGGAGCAACAGGTTATATGCATCAGGACCGGTTTATTAATTTAAATGAAGAATGTGAGTAATTCTGAGTCTGCTCAGCTCTTCCTTTTGTCTGGGTGTTTAGACCTGTGAAAAATGGTTCGTCACCACTTTCCTCATAACATGCAGGGTTGTATGTGCTTGGCAGGGTAAACATGTGACACTGGAAGCATGTCTGTCTTCATCTGTTTGACTGAGGTACAACAAATATTTTCTTTGAAAAGCATGAATATATTTTCTTTTGCTTAAAAAAAAAATCTTAAAAAAAGCATCTTCAAGTGCCTTTGCTTTCTTCATTGGCCCAAACATTTGCCTTAACCTTCAAAATTATTTTGACCAAGGAAGAATCAACAGTGCAGGAAATAAAAATGAGCGAAGGTGTTCTCTCTCTTGCCATGCTCTTCACGGACTTTCCCCATTCCTACCTTCTCTGCTTCAAAGGAATAATTAGTTGCTAAAAAATGTGTTTCATTTTGGCTGGGAGGAGACAGAGCATGTTTTAAATTGTGAAAGTGTTATTCAAATAAACTTTTCTAGGAAAATGCACAGAAGATAATGTACAACATAATTAGACGAAAAGCTTTTCTTTTTTTCAAAAACAGTCGACTGAGAAGCTGTCAGCCAGCTTCAATATGATCCACGTCTTCCTTTGCAGTTTTCTTTTATAACTCTGGCTCTCCTTTGGGGCAAAGTTGCTCTTCTGGCTCTTTTTTTTTTAAACACACACACACACACACACACACACACACACACACACACACACACACACACAGAGAGAGAAAGCACGATTTTAGTATTGCTTTTTTCACCTTTTGACATAATCACCCCTAAATCTGCATTCAGGAAACGGATGGGTATTTCTCTTGCCAATGCATGCCTGCCACCTTTTAGCCTTGCCTCTAATGCTTTGCTGGTCACTCCTTTTTTTCATATTTCAGCCTTTTATCTCTACTCCCTGGTTCTCCTGCATCTCCTGCTTTCTACATGGACTGCAATTTTGAGGTTTCGGTGAAATGTGTGGCCTGCCCCCACTTCTGGGGCTACCAGGTGCACAGCCTGAAGTTGCTGTGCTCATCTGCACTATTTTCAAAGCAGTAGTATGATTATGATTTGGTTAAAGGATTCAGGTTCCTGTTGATGTATTTTGTGAAATCTGAACTGCTCATCAATAACTAGAGGCTGAGGTTTAGAGAAATGTTTTAATTTGTGCAAATCTTGTATTAGCAGGGCCCCAGGGAACTTTCAAAGCACCCAGCAAACTGTGTGTTTCCTCCTGTAAAACACAATTGAACTGTAACACTTTTCTCTTGTGCTGTCTCATTAACTTCAAAATATCGCTTCAGCCTCTGTGTCTGTGTTGGCCAGGTTTCTCTATGAAGCGCTATGAAAAGGCATCCATTTTCCCAGTGTTTTCTGGTGTGGTGTCAGTGTAGCCGAGCAGGCTGTGCTGCCCAAAGATGCTGCTCAGGTGGGAAGGGGCAGCAAAGTGTCACCCCCAGGCAAGATCCAGGGGCAGAGCTCCCTGCCTCCCCCCAAGGATGCGTTTCTCAAGTCCTCGTTACTGCAGCAGGGCACGTGGCAGACTTGGGTTTCTGCAGAAACCATACGCTGGCTCTGTGACTAATACCCGGGGTTTGTTTGTTTATTAATAATAGCCATCATTGTATAATAAAACCACTTCAGAGAAAGCGGCGCAAATACAAATATTAGCCTTAAGCTATTTGGATCTGCGATAACTTGAAATTAATGAGATGTTCACCATTAACACAATTTGAAGGCTGGTATAATTTTTCTTTTCACTCCTTTATATAGAGTTGTGTTTCAGTTACCATTTTGCTTTGCTTTCTGACATACTACACAGGTATACTGTTATTTTTAATGTGTTTTTTTTCCACTGAAAGGAAGGCACCAATAAATCTATTTATAAGTCATGCCAGCACCTTCACAAACCAGTTTTAGAAATACCATGGTGCACAGGAGTGAAGGAAGCTTCCAGGCTGAAGGAGAGGTGTGGGCTCCAGCTTACCGTGCTAACATTAGATCCCTTGCCACCTAGTGCCATCCTCAGCACGTAAAGGCCCCAGAGGTGCAGGGACAGCCCACGGCTCTCATTTACGGACACCAGACCGAGGTGGAGCTTGTTGCACACTCGGCCACAGGGAAATGCAGCAGAAACAAGTCAGGTTGCAGGCCTCCCAACTCAAAGATGTAGCTGTTTCAGAGGTTTTCCTGCAGGCAGGGGGTGAGGGTGTTTCTCCCAGGATCCAAGCACGGGGCTACAAGCTCTGCCAAGGGTGGTCATGGCGCCTTTTAGCACCAGGGCTCTTTGCCCAGCAGGTCACTGAGAGGGATAGGGAACCCGCTCCCCCCAAATGCCCCTTCATTTGCAGTGAGAAGGGAGCACAGCACATAGCTGGATCACCATCCTTAGGACATACCCTGCCCTGGTGCTGGATTGGCACGAGCAGACGTTGACGTCTCGACACCGAGCTTCTTACCGGTGCTAAGATGAAGATTTGTGCGCCTGGCTGTCTGGTCAGGGTCAACTAGAGATAAATGTATGTGAGCGCATGGAATACAATAATGTTATGGGAATTTTGCTTTTGATTTCAATGTCAACTGTGAAAGAAGCAATAAAAAATGAATGAAATTACATGTTTAAAGAAGTTAATATAGCAACTAAATAGGGTAATAGGAAGCTTATAGAGCTGGCATATGTTCCCATTTTGTTTTTCTTTTATAGCTAAGCAGAAGCAAGATGTATCATTTGTTCTAAAGTGTGGTTACAAGTGACTGCAAAAATGGCATTAGAGTGCCTAATGTTTACATTTCAATGACTTCCAGATAGAATATTCTTTTCAGTTTATAAATAAAAGACTCTCTTTGTGAACTGCCAGCTCAGCAAACACAAACTGGCCTTTGCGAATCAGACATCCTTGTCTCTGATCTGGGCAGTAATAGAAGTTACGCAGTGTACTGGTAGCCCCTGCTACACCAGAATTTGCATGCCAGCTTTGGATCAAGGTGTGAATTTAATTGTATATGCAAAAATGTCTATCTTTTGTGCAAGCAAAGGAGCCCATCTACTACACAAATAAACATGTGCATGCAAATTTTCTTCATGCAATCAAATGCCTTTGAACTTGCCAGCAGTTCATAGACTGCAAAAAGAAAAAAAAAAAAAGACAGCCCTGCCTATTGTTTTTTAGCAAAAACCTCAGGAAGACAATGTGATGACTTTCTTCATTTATTACCAGTTCAAGGCTCAGCCTGCCTTGAGGATATAAAGCCAGATCCAGAGAAAATGTGCAGAGAGGAGCTTCCAGGAACTAGTTTATTTTCTTCGTTGCCTGATACTCTGCCAGCTGACTCAGGCATAGAGGGAGCCATTAAAATAAAATAAAATAAAATAAAAAAAAGCAAGGCTCAATTGGGCACCAGCCTCTTTTCACGAGGGTGCCCAAGGAAATCAGCCTTACTTGGCTGCAGGCGGCTTTGGGGCGTTATTTGCGGGCTGCAGCCCCTATCCCCGCCATGAGGTCCCCACAAAGGTGGGTGAGCTGACACCCGGCCTGTCCTGCACGTAGCAGCACCCGCTCCGCTTGCCCGCAGGAAAGGCTGAGGTTTTAGCACTTGGGCTGGCAGTGCCGTTCAAAATGTATCCATCGCCCTTGAAGAAAATGTGTTCTCTAAATTGTTGGGAAGAGTCAAGAGTCATTAAAATATGTAAATGGTAAAATTGTATGTGGATAATAGTCTGATTAGCACTTCAGCGACAGATGTTCTCACACAGAACCAGATTTGCAAAGGAGATCCGGGTTAAATTTTCGAGCATTCAGCCCCACATCTGGAGTTGAATTTTCAGATGAGCTCACCTCTCATTTAGACGCTAAGTGGGCAATTCTCTAGAAAGTCCTCGACGCATCCTCCCTGTGGTGACTTTAGTCAGATTTTCTGTGTTCAACAAAGTCCCAAGCAGATGAACTTCTCTGAAAACCCGGCCCCAACAGCCAGGCTGAACACTTTGGAAGATCTTGCTCCTGGTGGAGCAAGCCCAGGTTGTGCAAGGTCTGTTCCCATGAGGGCTGCAAGGGAGCTGGGTGCTCAGTGTTCACCCCACAGCATGTGGTTGGCTCCCCAAAATACCAAGGAAACTCGTAGAGCTCTATAAAACAGTAAAAGCCTCAAGGAAAGCAGGGGCAGGTTTCCCAGTGCGACAAACGTTAGGAGCCAGGACCTGATCTCAGCCACAGCAGCTAAGTGTTGGAGTTACTATCAAAGTCACTGGCAGCTGATTGTAACTAGGATCTGGCTTTCTATATGCACTTGCATGTTGTCCAAAATGTGGCAGAACCTTGTAGGCAACCTCCATCTGTCCCCTAAGTTTCAAGTTAAAAAAAGGAGCTGGCTTCAGCAAAAGCACTGCCCTTTGACTTTTGCACCATGCAGCTCCTACTGCACCGAAGTTACTCTCACAGGAAAGAGGCCAAATGGCTTTTTTTTAGCCATGCCACTGTTGAGCATCTTTATAAAGGAGAATGTATTGCTAAAACTGCATGGTGTGAAGCTGCAATGGCTTAAACACACATAAGAATAAACACTGGCACCGCACTGCTGCAGCAGAGAGATGCTCTACGGAGAGGCAGAGCGAGCCCAGGGCAGCCAACCCAGGGGCAACCAGCCCCGGCTCCCACCTCAGCAGCTAACTCCATGCAATTGCCACCTATAGGTAAAAGAATATATGCACACTTCTGCTATTAAAAATAGGTGTCTTTTATCAATGTATGTAAATCACCTTGAGAGGGGAAAATATGTTCAAGTGCGATGACTCACTTTTGCATTCATATCTAAGAGAATGCAACTAATATCGAAACTACAGAAGCCGTTTTGGCACTTTGGGTTTATTATGCGATCGGATTCTGGAGTGCGTGAAACACTTTCATAATCACATGCTGTTTGATTTGGATTTCTGTATTACTGAGAGGCAAAGCCTGCCTGCTCTGTGGGTTCAGTGCTGTGTCTTGCTTTGGTGGTCTGCACAGGTCACACATAATACAACTCAATCAGCAGTCTGAGAGTAGGTAATTCCTCTGTCCTTCAACTGCCGAGCATTTTTTTTTCTTTCATTGTTATTTAAGCATCCCCCAGCAGCTCATTTCCTTAAAAATCTGTTTTTTGGGTTTTTTTTTTTTTTTTTTTTTTTTAACTAACAT
>JAWLRI010000576.1:15728-90986 GCA_034781795.1 Crypturellus tataupa | reverse complement strand
TTGGACTAGATGACCTCTAGAGGTCCCTTCCAACCTTAGGCATTCTATGATTCTATGATTCTATGATTCTATGAAATGCCAAGTTCTGCCTTGTTGGTGGGTTCAGTGTTTTCTCCAGAGGGATGCTGCCAACCTGCACGTGATGAATTTTAAGCCAATCTCTGAAAATTTAATGCGCTTTTCTGAATTGCTGTGGGCTTATACTTACTCTGCTCTGTAATTTGGCAATTTGAAAGTCCAAGTTAGCAGACAGAGAGGCACAGGACTTTGGTTTCAAAGGAGGTCCCAGGGACTCAGGGCCATGGAGCGTGTCAGGCTCCAAAGGGCTCTCCAGCGGTGAAGGGACGTGAGGGCAGTGGGAGCTCATTCAGCAGCAGCAGAGGGTTTAAGCAGCACCTCCCATCCAGGCAGCTACCTGGTGCCTTGGATCAAGGAGCAGATTCAACTTAAGAAAAAAATAAGATAATAATAATCGTGCAGAGGAGCCAGTGCCGGGCAGCCAAAATAAATAAGGTCTGAGTACTGCCCCCTTGATAGGAAGGGTAATCAGAGGGGTGCACTCCAGCCTGGGGGTTCCCTGGAGATAGAGGCTAGAGGGGCAGCGGATGGGGAGGGTGCGCTCAGGGGATGCACAGAGACTTTGGCGAGACTGATGGCATGGGCCGTCACAGGGGGTTTTATTGTTTTCATTTTTGCCGCCCTACATGTCAAGGGGGCAGCGCGCTTAGGAAACCCATCTCAGTTGGCCTTGTGGGCCAACCCTGCGCTGCCGAAGGAAAAATGAGTTGAGAAGGATCCAAATATGAAGATATTGCAAGCAGTCCATGAGGTGTGATGCCTTTTGGCCTTCCACATCCAGCAGCGGGAAAGCCAAGCATCCTGCTGAGTAGTGGTGGTGCCTCTCCATCCCAAAGGCTTAAAGTCTGGCTGTTACACTAGTTAGCTGAAGCTGCGTCAACTAAGATGCCAAGCTATATTTTCATTTTACTGTGTGATATTTCACTTCTGTATGTCATTTCCCATTTTTATGAATGTAAAATTAATAGAAAATGATGAATTGAGCTTTTTCCAGCATGAGAACCCTAATTCAGAAAGAACTTGTGAGCCAGTTCAAAATATTGCTCTTACAGGGGAGCTGTTTTTCTCCTGCTTAAATCTGATCGTGAGGCCCAGCTGAGAGCTAAGATCTTGCGGTGGGAAGGCAGGAGGAAGAGGTTTGGGTAGGCAGGATGCACGCGGGAGCCCTGCAGAAGCAACAGCCCTGGGTTGAGTTATTCCCTTCAGAGAGCAGAGGGTGTGATGCTGGTGTGTATAGAAGGAAAAGGTGGTTTCCTACCCGTTTGCAGTGGCTCTGTCACCTCTTTGAAGGGGAAGAGCATAATCACGGTGCTCCCCAAATACTCTAAAACCTTCTTATTTATTTAGTTTTGCTAATGTGTTATTTCCACATGTGAATGTTCAGATGTCTGCGGGGGAAGGTGGCAGTGTGTTGGGAGCATCTCAGCTCCAGTCCCTTGGAGAAGGAGAGATTCTCAAGGTCTTTAAAGAGAAGGAATTTGAAATGATGGGTGTACAGTGCAAGTCTTTTCTCTTGGCAAGTAATTTGGGGTATCAGCCTAGTACAGTTATTAGATGTTTTTCCTGCAATCACATTATACTACTGAGTGGAAAGGGGTTTTTTTAAGTATTCTATAGCAGACAATCTGTAGAAACACAAAAGACATTGGACGTTTGTATCTCTTTCTTTTTTGAGATTGCTTGGGGGAAGTGGGGTTTTGTGCACTTTAATGGATCAAAACAACAACAGCCGATTCCCTTCAGTACTATTGATTTAAATGTGGTAGCCAAGGGAAGCACTCAGAAGCAGTAAGTAGAACTGGTGGTTTTGTTTGTTTGTTTTTAATGAATAACTTTAAGGTTGCTCTATAAACATGATTATGTTTTTTTGGCAGGTGTAATTCATAATTCAACTCTTAGCAGCTTGGCGTCTCTTTCAGTTCCAGCCCTTCGCCCTGCGCTGGCAGTGCCATGGCAATGCAATAATCACCCCTGTGCGAGGCGCAGAGGGCGCGTTGAGGCCGTGCCCAGGCCCTGGCCGGGCAGCAGGAGGCTGTCGCTGTGCGGCAGGGCCGGCGTCGCGGTGCCGCCGCAGCCCCGGACGCTGCTCCGGAGCCGGCGCTGGTGCGCAATGGCGCTGCTGGCGAGAGGGCGGCACAGCGCGGCGCTTAAAAACGGATAAAAGCGTCATCTGCTCGGGAAAGGTAATCGTTAATAGACACAAACTGCTATGCTAAATGAAAAATCCGGTCCATCTTGCTCAGAATTAGTCTTTTGATAGTGACTTGTAGCAGGTACTCAGGAAACGATGAAGAGGAGACGTGAAGAATTGCGTTTTCCCACCCTCCTGAGGTCACGTTTTGAACTGTCCCACTTGCACATCACTTTAACCTTACAGAATGAGGTTAGATTTTATCAGCATTCTTTCCAGTTTTCAGCTGTTGTAATTTGGAGAGTTCTTCCTATCCATGTGAATGTTCAGCCTCAATGGGGAGAAGGCATGCACCTACCCACACGTCCTTGTGTGTGTAGTCCCAAGCGGCAGGGAGTTTCATAGTCCAGTTGTGCATGGGGAAAACATTTATTCTGCATTTGGTGATTTAAATTCAACCATCTTTCATTTTCATTAGCTTTCTTTTTGCTCTTGCTTTATGATGTGTGCAGAACTGTAATGTCAGATCTATCTTCTCTGTCACTTTGTTTTTGAATATGCCCTTTTCATGTCCTTTGTTATTTGTCTGTTTTCCAAGATAAACTGTCTGCGTCTTTCAATTTCTCTTTGTTTGAGAGTTTCTCTATGCTTGTGTTGTTTTTATTGTCCTTCTTTAGTAGGTCGTATAGCGTTCCAGAAGCAGCTGAATGTATTGCACAGCACTTTCCACTCATTCCTAATGCATCTTGATATAATAATAGCATGAACAGCAGCTCTCCGTGAGCTTTCTGGCATGCAAAGGCCAAGTCCAAAAGTATAAGCAGGAGCAATGGTTTGATTCCTTTCTTTCTCTCTGCAGTATTTCATCCATTGCTCCTTCCTCGAGCCTGGAAGAATTCCTCAGAAATCTTTAAAGTCTCCCCTGAGTTAGATCTGTTATTTGCAAATACTGCTTATGCCTATTGCCATTAATAAATACATTAAATTTTGGATTTAATATGAAACCTTGGAGCCTTTTACTGGTAAATATATTTTGCTTGTCACAAATGATTAGCTTGTGAAACTATGATACCTTCAGATCACTAATCCTTTTGAATGTTTGTCTTGTTATCGTGCTGTATTGACAACTGATAGGGCGTTTCTGGTGCTATGCACGTGTTTTATTAAGCATAGGGAGAAAACTTCAACTCTTTCACAAGTAGGACGAAAGCTGCTTGCTAATCCTTTTTTTTGTTAAATCCTCTTTTACTTGGAGCAATGTTGTTAGCTTGATCACGGCAAAATAAACCTTTTGCGTGCTGAAATTTCAGTCCCAACATACAGCAAACTTGAGCAATTAGATCAGATTTTAGGACGGTGCATTAGCAGCACCCCTCCCTCTCCCCTATGAAATGCTGCAGGTGGAGAAGCACTGGCTCTTCCCTGGCCAGCTCCGGGGCCGGCTCTGAGCTCCCCCTTTTGCGTCAGTCCCTTCACAAGGTGAGGCCCCAACGTGAGCTCAGAGGACGCCGCTCATCGCCGCAGGAATCTAATGAGCCCCAGGCAGGCTATGGAGCTCTTAAATTAGCAACCAGCCCCACAGCCTGCCGCTGCCACCTGTTTTGTACGGCAAATCCTGCTGAATCCTGAATTCCCCTGCACCCCCAGCCCTGCCTTGTCCCTGCCAGATGGCAGCTGAGGGCTGCAGCTCACCGAGTGCACCAAGGCAAAGACGTTGCTTGCATGCAAACTGCCCTAATGCCTTGCAGGCACTGGGAAGGAGTTGTGACTTTCTTTCCCTTTAAAGTTAAACTCCAACATTCATAAAGCAGAAGGAATTGCAGGTGAGACCCCATCTGTGATGAAGAAAGGCCCATTTTTCTCAGCAAAAGGACAGTCATCCTCCCCGTGGCGCCCCTGCATGGTCCCTCGGATGGAGACTTGAGCATCTTGCCCATCGCTTTGCCCAACTCCAAGAAAACTGCACAGTGCCTAGACTATCACCCACGTGCACAACTGGCCTGTGCTCTAACCTCAGTGCTGTTTCCACATGCAAGAAATAGGCAGCCACAGGCAGAGAAAGCAGATAGGCAAAGGATGAGCAGGGAAAAAAGTGCTCAGGGAGAGGATGATGAAGGTGCCGTTGAGAAAAATGCCACACGGAGGGGTTGTCAGAGTGTCCAGGTTTCCTTCTGATACATTCAAAATAAGGAAACCTTTGTTGTAATTTCAGTGCCAGAGACTGACATTGCCAGATCCTCTGTTCTGTAATCGAGGGAAGACAAGAGGAATCTTCCCCTGTCAAGGTAAAGAATAAATGTTTTTAATTCTCTTGATGGACTTGACAGTCCCTTTGAGCGTGTTTAAAACCCGCCGGTGCCCGGGAGCTGTGTTGGAGCTGCCCGCTGGCTGCGGGGTCCGTGGCGCTGCCTGCCGGACAGTCGGGACCTGTGTTCCTGCCAAGGCTGCAGGCGTTTCTGTGCCCTGGGACGCCAAAGGGACATGGGAGAAGCCCCTGCTGGCTGTCTCACTGCCACCCACCATGTGTGTCACAAATGGAGTTAGAGGGGCTTGCGTGGAAAACGTGGCTCCATGTTTCATGGTTGTTTCAAAGACACCAGCATATCAATACCGTAAGGTTCCCGGTAACAACTAATGGATGTTTTCCTCCCAAGAGAGCTAGAGGAAAAGGCTCCATGTCTTTATTTTCCTCTCACTCAAACATCATACCAAGGATGGGATTTGCAAAGAGCCAGGGAGGTGGTCAGCACCCCCAGCAGGTATCACTCCCTAACCTTTCTCAGTCGGCTTTTATATTCATCTGTCTTGTCTTCTCATCAGCCACACACCTTTAAAAGATGGTTTCTCATGTTACCTACCTGGAGTTGTCTTTCACCTCTGGGACAGATAAACCTGGCACTACAAAGTAGGTGTTTTACAGCTTGTGGCTGCTTATTGCATCTTCCTCCTTGAGGCCAGTAAGTATCAACACCTGCTTCGTTTCTTCCTCATTAATAAGATAATGGCACGTTCTCTTGTGGCTCTCCTCCCTCCTCAACAAACATGTTTCTGAACTGGATCATCAACTGCAGTGAGCTCGTTTCTAAATGAAAATTACTTTCCAGGTGCTGAAGTTTCTTGTTTTGCTGCAGAGGAAATAAACACAGAGCTGGATTATATTTAAGTGCAAAAGCCAGTGAGCTGCGGTGCAGTTTAGCAAGGCAGCTCCACTGCTGGGAGTCATCAGGATTTATGTGTGAGGAAGCCATGGCAAGAAATTAATAAGTATATTAGAAATAAAAGGAAAAGAAATGTTGATGCCTGGCTGATCTGAGATAAGGGAAGACAATAAAGATTTTAGTAGTGCCAGAAGGCTTCTGCTGGATGTCTTATCTGAAATAATGACTAGACTGCTTCTAGAACAGGGAAGATTTTGGAGAATAAAGAAAAGTCAAAATGTTTAGTCTCAACTAGTCTACTTAAGTAGGAGCAAGTTAACTTGTTTTTAACAGTGCTTTTCCACTTGTGAAATTCGGATGAATAAGATTTTTTTAAAGGACTCTTGATATTTGAAGGAAGTGTGGGGTTTTTCTTTTTTGTTTGCTTCTTTGTTTTTACAGATATGTTAACATTATAAATTGTCCAGATCATCAGATCATCCCTTTTTATGGTTTGCTGGTGTAATTGAAAAAAATACACCAGCAGAGAGTCAAAATATGAGTTAAAAACTATTAAAACTGTGGTTCTGTTTCAGATATCCCCAGTTTCCACCAAAATCTTATGTGAATTGAAAACATTGAATCTTTCAGAAACTCTTGATATGAAATAGGATCAGATCCAAAGAATAGGAATGATTATGAAAAACAAAAACATGGATTACCTGCAGCCTGGGGCTGCTTATAAGCCATAAATAACACTAATGCCAATAACCCCTTAGAAGGGTGAAAATGGAATTGTAAGTGGTGTGATGCGAGTTCTGTGTTGATAATAATTCATGTCAAGGTGCACCTGTGTGTCTGACTTTCTGATGCAATTTATATGTATATTTTTGCTTATTAGTATCTTTAGATACCATTCTTCCTTCTCAAAAGTGAAGGAGGAAAACTTTAACCAAACCCTGCAAGAAAATAGTGAAGAGTGAATCTTAGAGAAGGTAGGTGGGAAGTTTTCTCTTGGTAACAGTTTTCAGCAAATGATGTTTTCCAGTCCTAGAGAGGTGGCACTGAGGTTTGGGTGACCTGGCTGAGTTCATGATTTACCTCTTTAGCAACTGGGGAATCTTGGTTGTGATGCTACTAGAGTCCTGTGTCTCTGCTTAGTGCTTCGCACGCATGCTGTAAGAATACCAGAGATACAGGGCCATTTTAATGATAGAGGTGCTGTGAAGCTCTTTTATTTCTCTTTAGCTTTTTTGTCTTTTTCTCTCTCTCACATTTTGAATTTCCTCGGTGAGCTGAATCTGCAGAAGGAAGGAATATGTCAATTCAATGTGTCTGATGAGTGCAGACAGCTCAGCAGTAATACCAGGACATCTTTACATTCTGCAGTTGTGAAGTGTCAGGATCCAGATCAGAAAAACACTGCTTCTTGACTCATTCTGATGTTCTCTTTCTAAATATGACATATGAAACTGCAGCTTCTGTTTCTTAAGTTCTCCAAAGCAGGAAGGGATATGTAAAAATAGAGGGTAGGTACTTGAGATTTTTGCACTGCTACACATTTAGGCCCACACAGATGAATTTGCAAAGATATCTGTAGAACTGTATTTCTGGATTGTTTTAAATAAACATAGCTGAAAGAAATCAATACAACTATCAGGATTTTCATCAGATGAGTGTCTGGTTTGTAAACCAAATGACATTAAAGCTGGAACATAGGGCAGCTGTGAATACACCTTGAGCTATACAAGCTTGAGACTTACATGTCCTTCAGTGCAAATATATGCACTAAATGTTGCCATCCTTATAATTTTAAGGTTGTGTATATATTTTGCAGATGTCTTTTTATTAAGACAGACTGATGGCTCTGGGGCCTATCGATGGCACCGTGCTTTGCTGTCTCGCAGTAGTTCTGCTGCTCCGTTTCCTTGGCGCGTGGACAAGAATGCCGGGCAAAGTTAGTAAGCGGGATCGTTTTCCATCTGAATGGGCAAAGTGTGATTGCAAGCAGAGCACCTGCAGAATAAGCAACACATTTGCTGTATCAGAGAATGCACTTTTTAGCATATTTTGCAAGGAAAAGTCTCCATTAAAATTCATCAACAGCTTCTTCGGAAGTGAGCGGTAACCCAAGTGCTGTGGTGGGTTTGAGCCGAGCGCCAGGGACCCGGGCATTGGCACCCGCTGCTGCTGCTCTGCCTGGGCGCGGGGCTGTTGCTCCCTGCTGAAGTCTGCCCTGCCCTCCTAGTGTGGGATTTTAAGTCTGGAGAGCGAGGATAAGGTACGGGAATGGTTGACAGCTGTTATTTTAATGTCTTCACTGTAACTCTTATCTACAGCCGTGGCATTCTTGTCATTTACGTATTCGTAGCAGTCTGCAGCAGTCTCAGCCGTACGAGAGCCTGTGCAGACACGCAAAGGATCTGCAGCCAATTCCAGGAAGCCTGCTGGGAACAGCAAGTACTCCGTATCTTACGCTTTTCATGGGTGAAAAAATGCCTCATCCATTCCAGTAGCTGTAAGCTATTGTTACTGTATTACAGCTGTTGGTGAGATAAGATAATTATGAAGGCATTAGCAAAATGCATGCAAAATTAGTTGTAGCTCACAGAAAAGACAGAGAATTCAAGACACTATTCAGAGTATTAAGTTACAGCCAGGCTTGTCATGATGGTGGCAAGAGAGCAAAGGGTAATGAAATGTGAATGTGTCAAAAAGATGCAGTGTGTGAATGGTGAAGACGCTTGAACGTGGTGAGAATTGGAATAAAAGACATTCAGGGCTCGTGCGTCTCAAACTTTGCAAAACCCTAAAATAGCTGTTATTTCTGGTTAAGTGTGTATGTATACAGGAAATACCATAATAAGATAAAGCATGGAAGCAAGTTCTTGAGAAATCATCCATCTACTCTTTGCGTTCACATTACACATCTCTCTCACCTTCATTCATTAAATGTAGTTAAAAAGGTCAGTACCTAGACCTTTGTGAGAGGTATGTGATGTGCCTAGGTGTGCCTGTGTGCACCCATGATTTACGTGTGTGGAGCTCCTGCCACCCCTCCTTGCCCAGCCTGCAGAAGGTGCTGCCAGTCACTGCAGATGCGCTGCAGCTTCAGAGCCCTCTTCCAACCCGGGGATCTGTGTGGAGTAGGGCAGTGCTGAACGCCAGCTTCTCACTGCTGCTCGCAAACCTTTCAGTTCGAACGCCAGAAGGTCTTGGATTTATATAGTTAATACTCAGCATATCCTTATTTTCATTATAAAGATTAAAAATGCATTAAATAGATGCTATTTTGGAGCACTGAACTACTGTTATGAAGACGTCTCAGGTGAACGTGAGACAAATACTCCATTGACTAGAAGAGCTGTTTGCTCATTCTGACCCCGTGTGAATCTTGTGCCACGTGAGAATTTCAATTAATTCTCTTAGTAAAGAACCTCTATCACTCGGCACAGAAGTGCGTTCCCAGGGGGTCACTAAGTAAAAACTGTCTTAGAACAGGCAAATATTTCACTAATTTTGAAATTCTTCCTGGTAGTTTCTTACGTAAGTGCCCAAGATGACTACAGCAATTAATTAGATGGCCACATTCTTCTGCCTTTATCAGTGATCTTTGGAGAGCGCAATGTTTATATAAACTGCAGTTTGCATAATGCAGTGACTTACTGCTCTTGTAATGAGCTTCAGATGCTTGATGAGATTCTGGGCCTCCCCTTTGCGCTACCTCATTCCACAATATCGGCGTACCTGGAAATGCAGCCGGTGCCGCAAGCAGCGGCTCTGCCCGCAGCCCTGCCAGGTGCTCCTGCCCGGCAGCTCTGCGTCGAGCGGAGGGAGCACAGGAGAAGCTCAGTACTTTCCCCAAGAGGGATTTGTGAAAGGTGCTCTCCATCCCTTAGTGCCGAAATGCTGGGGACTCAACAGCTCTCCTGGATGAGGTTTAGAATTTCCAAAGTCCCTGCTGCTCCGTTAATGTTCTCAGACACAGCTCTGAGATTTGTGACTTTTACTAAGCAAATTTCTTGCCATATTATTCAACGCTTCTAACAGTTAGAGACTTCTTGTCAAACATTGAGTTGATGTTGAGGTTATTCAAATAGTTGTTTGGACGTACACAATTTGGGCAGTTTCCCAGTTTCCCATTTAGTTGAATCTCCATATAAATTTGACATCCCTAAAACAAGTTATATTTATAATGAAAATGTGAGTAGAATATATCAGCTCAGCCTCTGACTTAGGTTTTTTTTTTTTTTTTTCTTCTGACAATGAGTTAAGTGTCTTTAAAAGAGTTTGCATCTGAGAAATTTCCCTGTTTCTCTGCAGTTAATTATTTTTGCAGGCAGCGTTGGCACGTGTGAGAAGGGGAAACGTCAGTGTCCATGCAGGAAGCTGTATGAGCAGAAAGCAAATCACTGAAAGCTGCTTGGGAGGCTTGTGAGGGGTCCTGGTCATTTTGAGAGTAACTGTCCAAAGTTTATCATAATTCCTGTGCTCACAGTAGCAAGCCGGGAACACGCTGTAAGTGGTGTGACGGGTCTCCTCCTGTGGAGTAGGTGACAGACGCTTTCCCAGTTGCTGTTCTTGGTTTCCATCCTTGGGTCACAGCTGTTGAAGTTCAGGCAAGACCTTTACATTCCTGTTTGTTTCTGAGTTTGGCCTGTCCTCCTTATCCTAAAGCTGATGAGCACAAACCCTTCCCGTGCCGTGGAACCAGCAGGGCTCGGGAGCGAGCGGAATGGTGAAGGATGCTGAAGAACGGTGTTGAAATACCATCCTGCTGATTGGTGATTTTGGTCAACGTAACTAATAAAATATCTGAAATGTTTTATGCAAGGTAATTTAGGGAATTAAATCAGGGAAACAGATGATTTTCGTTCTGCTCTGCATGAAGGGATCTGAGATCTTTTGCGCATTCTCTTGGTTCTTTTGTCACATAAAAGACACAATTCCTCCTCTTCCCACGTGGAAGTGTTCTCTTCTTCTACTGAAGGTACTTTGCTCCCACACCTTGAATTCAGCTTTGTGATACTGCACCGTTTCTTTTGTCTTTCTAGTCAGCTGCTCTATGGCACTTCATGCATTTTGTTCAGAAGAGCCATTTTCAAGTATTGTTTTGAGAGAGATCATAATGTGACAGAAGGGGAAATAAAGGCAGCTGGCTAGGCTGTTCTTCAAATAACCATGGCCAAGAAAGTCATTAAAGCAAATTAAAAACCAAACATGGTTTTCTCCCTTCTTTACTAAATGCCACAGTTATTCATCTTTGAAAATGGACAAACACCATCTCAGTCAAGCTGTCATTATGAAGAGGAATGGACAAGTTATAATTTGAATGCTAATCAAATTCTTATTTATCAGTCTCAGCTGTGCTGGTTTGGTAGGCATATGCCAACACGTTTAACAAACATTTCTCCTTCCAAAGAGCGAAGTCTATATTTGCCTGTCTTCTCCATAAGTGATTTTTAATGGGTGCTATTAATGCAAGATAAAGTAAAATATAATAAAATGTTTGGATTTGCCGAGGATGCGTTTTGTGGCACAATATTGACAAAATGCCATTGTTGCATCTGAGCAGAAAAGATGTGATGGGAAAACTAGCTTGTGATGGAGAGGAGAGGACTGCAGTTTTTTGACGTGTGCTGTTTGTACTTGATGGGAAAAGAAGGATGATGATCCTAAGGATGAGGAATAGGCAAGTTCAGGAAATGCCTTCAAGATGTATAAAAATGCTTTGAAATCAGAATCTTCCAGTGATTCATTTTTTTTTTTAGGGTCACTAAAAATACTAGCTGAAGTTCTGAAACTGCCAGTTAGTTATTTGATAAGATGTCCAGTATTCACATCTGTCATATTTTCTAGATAAGTTCCTAGAAAAATGTGTCTTTAGTTTTGCCACACTTTATTTAAATTCGTTACCTTTTGGAGCGCACTGTGTGACTTGGTGCAGGTTAAGGGGAGCTGTGTGCACCTGGCAGAGGGCAGCCCTTCTGGAGTGATGCAAACGTGGTGCTGAGAAGGGGAAGCGAAGGGTGGGCGGGCAGGTCTGGGCTGCGCGGGCGCTGCACATCCCCTTGCCCCGCGGCCCGGGGCAGAGGGAAGGGCTCAGCACGGTGCGAGCCAGATTCTTAGGGAGATTGTCTTGCTGCTTGCTACCGTTTGGTACGTGCGGGTGTTTGGCCACAGAGCAGGTGGTGTGCGGGATCGGCCAGAGGACTAAGAGGAGCAGTAAGGACACACTGACGAGCCACTTGCTGTGCAACCCAACCTTGCCTATGTGGTGGCACTCGTGTCTCCATTTTTCCTGGTCCTCAATCATTCCGAAAATCCTGTCATTATTCAGAGTTACTTTAAGTGCTTGTTGACGCTAGTGAATACTTTAAAATACCCCTCTGCCGCTAATATAGTCAACTTCTGCTTTAAAATTCATTTGCTTTTAGCAAGCATGTTAAACATCCTTCCTAATGACGGTTTTACTCTCTGGGATCCCGCTGGAGGATAGACTGCTTTTTATCCTTGGCTTTCAAGAGATAACCTTGCCCCAAAACATTCCCAGATTGAAAGAACAAACTCAAGTAATGATTTCAGGATATGGCATGTGTATAAGCAGCATTAATAACTGTACAGCAGTGTTTGTCTTATTGAGTTGGCTTCAGGGATTTTATGGGTCACAAATACTGGATACTTAGGAGAAAAAAAACATTGATTTTATGCCATACTTGATGTTTGCCTTGTGGTGTTTTTTTTTTTTTTTTTTTTTTTTAACTTACATGGGAAAAGAAATGTATTTGGCAGGCATCTCCTCAAAGCTCTCCATGGTTTGTTGTCACTAGTCACTGCTGGCTGCCTTATTTTAAAAGCGAGATATGCATGTTTTCTACAAGAAAATTAGCAATTTTTTTTTTTAATGCAGGATTATGACCTTCCTTGCTCACTGTTTATGGAAGGTTTCTTAATCTCAATTTTTATGACTTTTTAGTAGAAAGGATGGTCTATCCAAAAGATTCATTGGTGGAAGTATTTCATTTTGAAAGTCTATATTTATAACCCTTTATTTTCCGTGTTAGCAGAAAATAATGTATTTTATAGATGTTGCCTAGAAATAGTGGCAAGATGCTTAGTACTGTCTGGATGTCTGGAACCTGCTGGCTAATATATGGACAGCATTGATAGATGCAGTAAAATATGACATTGCTACAGGTCCTTATGAGAAGCTGTTGGAGGAAGCAGTCCAAATTTCGGCTAGCATGGCTTAAGTTGATTCTTACAGTCTGAGTCAATGACAGGGAAGAAGGAGCTAATTAGGAGATGGGCTGGGGAGAAGAATAGATAATGATTCCAAAATCTTATAAAGGTAGATAATTAGTGCCATACTGTCTACATCACCAGAATTGCATACAAGTATCAGTGTAGAACATCTCTGCTTTTTCTAACTAAATAAATGTGTTTCTTGTTATAGAATATAAATAAATATATAAATAAATGTATTTCTTGCTTTGGTTATAATTATTCATTGTCTTTTTTTCTGTCTTGTTTTTGCACATGAACAAATATTTCTATTGAAAGATAAATCAAAGGAAGATGTATTTGTTAGTTCTAAGTGCAATGAGGTTAGTAATCACTGTTATCTGTTGTGGGGCGAGTTTCACACTGTAAACCGAGCTACTGGGAAAGGTCTGTCTGTGACATTCACAGACCTATTTTGGTTGAAAGTTTCAGTATGTTACAGCATTTCCCAGTGTTGCATGAGATCAAGATGGAAGCAGGTAAACAAAAGATATGTACTGCAGGTGCATAGAGACACTCCTAAAAGAGTTTGCCCTTTGCTTTCAGTGGTTTGCATTTTTAGCCTTAGAAATAATTAAAATCTTGACTAATATGACTATTTTTGACTGATTTTTTTAACTTAACTAGCGACACAATTTCTCTATAGTCTTTTCTATACAGAGGCACAGAATTTATTCAACTTTGTATATTTACCCATTAAGAAGTAAGGACAAATGCTGCTGTTACATTTTCTAATCGTTTCTGAAGATTAAGCATTCAAAGTAGCCCTAATATATACTTCTTCTTAAGTGGCAGTCTCCATACTTCAGCAAAAATGACTCTGCTCAGGGCTTGACTAACATCGATCACTTGTGATTCTACTCAGCAAAGATTCAGCACAGTTAACAAGTCACTACAAAATGTGCCATTTGTCACTGCGAGTGCTGTCAAGCCACACGATGCTTTTTCACTTTGTCCAATCTGTTTGAGGAAAGTTTGAGCCCTCTGTGTCAGGCAGCATCAGGCTGATTCCAGGCGAACTCATGTAGATTAACACTAATCTGAGGAGGCACTGTTGGATCAGAAAGATGCTCTCTGCAAAATACTTTTGTAGGTGGAGAAACTTTGCCAGGCGTCACTGTCACTTCCTGCTGGGATGATCCATGGGACAGCTGGAGCCCCTGGCAGCACGCAGACAACTGCTGGCAGGGACGAGGTCACCCCTTAGGAAACCACTTATTTCCTTATCCATGAGAATGCATGTCCGATGCGCAGTTATCAGCACCTGTTTGCTTTTTCATCAGATCCTGATATTATGCTTCACAGAGCTCTGGAAATGATACTGATCTACTGACAGGGTCCAAATGAGGGAAAAGACTTGGGATTCCATGTGGGCACATCTCACCTGGCTCACTCCCTCACCTGTGAGTGCTTTTTCAGGTGCAGTGCTGTAAGGACACCCAAGTACAAAGCAAGACCCAGACTCATGTTGCTGTAACCCCATGGCAGGCACATGGCTTTGGTTCCCAGACAGGATCAGCTTCCTGCTGCTCCCTGCCACAGCAAAAACCCACAGCTGAGTTAGGTAAGGAGGCAAGAGAGCGCCTGGCACTTGCTGATGGTGGTGATCATGGAAGTCACTCCAAAGGATCGCTACTACTTGCAGTGCAATTTTAATCTTATCTTCTTTATTTAAAGCCTACCACTAAAAGACAAGTAATATTGGCCTGTCACATACTGAGGTGGCGAGCACAAAGGTAGGAGCTGAGACCTCTCCACTCTTAATACCCATTCTGCCACCAAGGTGTTGCACCGTGTGTCTCTCTTCCTCTCCTACTTATGGCTCATCAGCTATAAAGTATGGATAAGCCTTATTTAGCTCTTCTTAGTCACGTTGTGAGCATTATTTTATGAGCTGTTATAGTGCTTTGAAAACTAAAGCGTTCTCTAAATTACTATTTTAAAGCCGGGCTAGAGATCAACAGAACTGATAAACCAGGTTGCCTTGTCATTAAGTCGAATGTTTGACTAGCAACACAGTTTTGCACACAGTGTGGAGTGCTCCGAGTTCTCCTCTCTTCCATACCATCACCAGAGCTAGGGACTCGAGCCTATTTGCTGAATCATCTGCTAGAGATGTATAATCAATGTATTTGCTCAAGATACTATTTCCAGTGAAAATATCTGCTCATGAGGCCACACCTCACACGTTTAGTGAGATAAGCAGTTAACCATTGTCTTAACTAAAGATTAGCACGAAACTGATAAAGCCACTAAACTAACTAAACAATAACTTACTTAACTCTCTAAATGCCAAACAAGCTGGAGGAGTTACAAGCTGACAAAGAACGAACCCATCTGAAATGCAGATCTTTCTAGTTATTTCTGAGCATTCACAGAGTCTCCTACAGCCAAGGTGTGCACAGCGGCAGCTCTGCAAGCCTTACACATCCCTGTTTTAACTGGCTTTATAAACTTAAAGAGACCACTTCTGATTCTCTGCACATCTGGCCTTCAGAAAAAACTGCCTTGGTTAGTGTGAGTGCTATGTACTACCTGGCTTCTTATTTCCCCTTTTCTCCATCTTTGAAGCAACAAAAAGGCAGACATCAATCATGATGTGTCTTGAGGGCCAAGGTGAATGGTAAGTGGCTATCCCTATGTCTTTTCTTTTTATTTTTAGAACATTTATTTTCTCCACGTGCTGCACACAGTCACCTGCTTGCTGTTACAAGTTACTCAAGTAACACTGTTGTGGGACATAGACACTATCACCTGACTCCCTCTGCTCCGCCAATCCTGTAATGGGCATGGTCGTGGGCATTAGCAGTGCAGGAGAGGTCTCTGTGCCCCATCACCTATCTGTCAGGGACTCCTCCCTTCTCATGGTCACCACCCAGTTCAACCCTGCAGGTGGCTTCAGACAAATCTGCGGTGTCTGACGAGTCTAACTTTTAAAAACTCTTTTGCTTTAGAGACTCAGACCAACCTTGCTTCTGAGCATCCTAGGACTGTCTTTCAGTCACCTCCAGAGTCTGCTTTTCCAAACGTGGCTTTGTTAGCAGCCTCTCCTTGTGAAACCTCCCCTCTGGATGGCCCTCCTGCTCCCGAGACCACCCACTCCATGGTGATCCATGTAGCTGGCCCTGTGCTGCCCAAGTGGATCACAAAAACCTTCCTCAGAGATGACTTCTGCCGCAGCTCTATGGCGGTTTTGTTGAAACTTCGGAAACTAGATGGTCTAGAGGTTTTTGTTCCCTGTTAGGGCTGACCCAGACTAGAAGCGAAAAAGTGAGCACTTGTTAGGTACTCTGTGTTACACAAGCTAGCCATGCAAGGATGATTTCCAGTGAACAATACCTGTATCTCAAAGCCTACTGAGGTAGTTTTCAGGCTCGTTTGCTGCCTTCTTAGAAAACCGTGGGCTGACCATATATAACACTTCTCTGCCATGAGTTGTCTTTTCAAATCAAGACTGAAGCACATTACTAGAATAACACTAGGAAATAAATAAATAAATAAAGTACTGCAGCCGAAAGCTTGAAAGGCCCAACTTAATCCGAAGATTCAGTTCTCTCTCCCACAAAACCTTCAACTTTGCTATGTAAGATATGTAAGTGTGGAGGAAAACCAGAGTTTTTCATACTCAGGCTGTTTTTCCTCAATTGCACATAATGTCCCAAATCTACAGTGTAAAACAACTTTTTTTAGAGTGTGGTAAAAATTCTCCTTCCCAGACTTAAGAGTCTCAGCAACCACCTTGTATATATTATAGTCTGGAATCTGCAACAAGTGCCACAGCCCTGACATGATCTGCAAGCAGAAAATAACTGACAGAAGCATCCTGCCGATTAATCAACATTTTTCCATTGAGCTAAATGGTAACACTGGTAGCATGTCTCTGCAAAACACCCTCTGCAGAGGGGTCCCTGATTTCCTGTACCCAACATCCACACTTTGCTCTTATCCGTTCTGCAGATGGAATCAGATGAAATCTTTCACCCTTCCAAAAGATAGGGAGGAGTTTTAAAAGCAAATTTCAAAGTAAGGAGGTCCTTAACAGTGTAACTATGGTTTATTGTTTTAGTCAGTAAGTGTCTAAAAAGGAGACGTCTCATAAGAATATAACACAAAATGTGACTTGTACACACAAAATGTAAATAAAGAAATAATTGCTTGGACTTGCAGATCAAGTTCAGGGTTAGTTTCAGTTCCTGGTTTAGCTGCAAACTTTCTGTCTATCTATGAGCAAATCAGTTCATCTTCCCTGTACCTCATTTCCCTTTCAGCACAACAAGCAGAGAACTTCCTTTTGCAGCGAAGGGGTTGTGTAGCCAGATCCTTACCCCAGCCCCAGGGAGCACTTTAGTAGAGCCAAAGTAAGGATGCTCAGGGTGCTTTGGAGGATCGCAGTTCTGCTGTCACCTCTGGCAAAATTAGAAGGTTCAAGTGAGAAAGTCTAGCTACATGTTGGGTTCCTACTTCTTCTTCCAGAGTGCCACTTGTGGCCATGCCATAGACAGGGGCCATCCTGACGCAGCTTCCCCTTGGACAAGCATCAGCAGTTGTGCTCCAGCTCTGCTCTTGCACCTGGGCATCAGGCAAGTGAGGAGCAGGACTCTGGGAGATGGTCCCAGGCTTTCCCTGCAGCAACCAGGTAGCTCCTCCAAGCAACTCCTCGCACGACAGTGACATTCAAAAGATGTCAACACAGGAGCACCGTTTCCAAATGCAACGTTTTTCCTCAGAAACCATTGTGATGTGGTTAGCAATGTTTCATTTCATGGTGAGGGGCTCTATCAATGGCCAGAGGAACAAATGAGAACCTCAAAGACCAGAGGACCTTCCAAGACCTGAAGACTAGAGGGCCTTACAGAGCTGTTGAAATCAGAGCGATCACATTGTAATTTTGTAATTTTGATTCTTGCTCTATCAGTTAATACTTAAAATCTTGCAGTTCTGGCAGTTAGAAACATTTGTTTGCCACTCGTTGTTCTTACATCTGACCAGTTTACCATAATTTGAGCACAGGAGTTTCTTCCCCATTTCCATACTCGCTTCTAGGAAGCATCTAAAAATCTTTGTATCTCTGCAGGGAGACACAATATAGCCCCATGCTTGCATTTTTTTTTTTTTCTCTTTCTCTTTTTTTCTCCAGACTTTTTTCCTGCTGAGCTGGTGATCTTGTCATCTGTCTAGAAAAAAAGACTCATTTTCAGGAGAATGAAAAATGGATCTTTGCAACCATGAGGGCCTCACCTCTCCGCGCTGCGCTGGTGCCTTCACCATCGTGGCAGCGGGTACCTAGCAACCATGCCTTTTGACTCAGGCTGGTTTTATTTATATGTATATTTGGATTTCTACTGATATGGGGAAAAGGAGACCATAAAATGGTTAATTTACTTGTTTAGAAAATTTAAAATAATATTTCACCAGCAGCATGATGAAACACCAACTCGCTAGTTTACATGACAGGTAGACCTGCTTACATTCACTGTATAGACTTGCTCCTCAGGTTACAGTATGCAAGCAGTAAAACCTATTGTATAAAGAAACTAAAAAAACAAACACTTAAAACTTTTACAGAAACAATTCCTCTTTATCCTGGTGTCGCACTGTAGCAATTGGCCCTGCCTGTGGCTGCTTTCTATGCTTGCCCCAGCACAGGAATTGCTTAAGCTCTAAAACGTGTCTCTATTTAATACGAGCTGCTTTTTGCCCAGAAGACAGGGTGGAGTTAAGTGCGCTTGAGATCTGTGGACGGCAATTTGAGGCAGTAAGTAGGTTCCCTTGCCTCCTTCCTGTCTGAAGGCAGACCTAGGTTAACCTTATAAAACTGCGTCATGTTCCCGCTCTCCGTATTTTAGCTCATTATCCTCCCTTTTTCCCCTGCTCAGCAGGGATAAACAAAATTAAGCAGAAGCAGTAAATCATCGTGTGGAGCTTACCTAATTCATCCCTTTCACAGCTGACAAGGAGAAAACCCCAGTAAACATAGTCCCTGTCCATGTTCACATTGCAATGGCTTTGTTACCTCACAGGGCGAGACACTCTTCCAAAAATGTCTGAATTCAACTTGGTGCCCCTCTCTGCCACCCTTCTGTTCTGAGTGTGAGCCTTGCTGTCTCGTGTCTCTCCTCAGCTTTGCTCCAGAGCTCAGACTGGTTTATTTCTCTCTTGCACCATTTTCCACTTCCCAGGAGTGGCAAGAACAAAGAGCTTCATCTGCGGCGCTGTCGGCCGTCTCCTGGCCCGGCGCGGGAACCTGCCTCTTGCTGGTGCCCTCGCTCCCAGGGCGGGGGCAGCACTGTGAAATGTCTCGGGGAGCTCCCAGCCAGAGTCAGGCAACGTCTCCATGGGTAATTCCTGCCTCCCAGGGCTTTGCCTTGAATTCTCCAAAGACCTGGCAAGGTGGCGAGCATCGTCAGCGCTCCTCGTGCAAGGCAAGAGCTGACAGCACCAGGACAGGGTGGATTTTAGCCTCCTCCCGCCACTGGGCTCTTCTCCCCAAATCACAGACTGAGTCCACTCGAAGGACATGGTTTCTGTGGCTGAACCACATAAACCCCAGTGAAAGCTTTTACAGACCAAGCTGTGATCCCAAGGCAAAGCTGTGCCCCAGCACTACCTGCCAAGGCAGAAAATGGGATGCTCATGCCCTTAAGTTTTTATTCATTTCACAGTGTTTCTTAGTTAGTAAGTGCTATACCACTAACTGTTTTTTTCAAAACATTTATTAATTAATCTTCACAAAACTTCTGTCAAGTAGCAAACTGGTTTTAATCCAATTTAGCATGTGAGAAGCAAGGCATTGCATTTAGTATAACACAGTATTAGCCAAATTTCCCAAGTGAGTCTGTCAGGAGTGGGAGCTGGAGGAAATAACTCTGAGCATGCAGGATTTGACCAACTGTTACCAGGATTGAAACAGAAACTGTCAATAGGTAAATAAAAAGAAGGAGGAGAAAACTGTAACCACAAAAGTAGACATAGTAATAAACAACTCAAACATATAATCTAGGGTAAATGCATATCACAGACTTTTAAGGTGCATAGAATATATATAATACGTGAATAAAATGAAAGCCCCAAATCAGGCTACTTATCCTAATTAGAGGATATGGGTTCAGCTTTTGCCTTCTGGGTTTAAAGTGTAAGTCAATACAGTTAAATGAAGCTACATCCATTAGACATGGATACTATGTACATCTCTCTTTTAGAGCAATACGGTAATTATTGCAGTTAAAAATACTAAAAGGATGAAGGATTAAGTGAAATGCATCCCACATTGAGTTCCTGGACTCTTGAGATCCTTAGAGAAGAATACGAAATAGGTTTCCCTTTGAGTAGGGGCCATCCAAAGGGAAGAGAGGAGATATCCACAGACTACCATTCTCCCTAGGTCTCAGTTATCTCAGCTAAGGTTTTAAGGGATCACCTCTATCCACCTAAATACCACAGGCTAGTAGAGATGTGGACCTGGGTACTAGAGGTGGCCTTTTCCTACATTTCACATCATTTGAAGGATTATATGCATTTTTTCAACCATGAGATGGATCTCAGGTCTTCACTGATAATGCCCTAATGATGTAGTATGGATTCCTGTCTGCTTTTGTGCTCTGCAGCTGAACTCCTCTTGAAAGCTTTGTTGTGCAAGAAGGGATGTGCCAATGAGTCAACCAAAACACCCTCCAGTCCTACCTGCTTGAGGCAGATTGAAGTTCGTGCCCCTTCTGAAGGGAACTGAACCCAGATGCGAGGACAGGGAAAGCACTACCAGCAATTTAAAAGGTACCAGCTACAGATGAGTTCTTCGAGGTGCTCATTGCTTTAGTGCTGGAGGTACTTTCTGAAGAAGTATCAAGAAGTATCAAGAAGTATTCTGAAGAGAGTATCTTGGTGATCCTGGTCACTCTTGGACATCATGTAGGCAAAAGCTTCCCAGCCCAGGGCAACTTTAGGTGCATGCATAGAAGTGACTGAAAGCACAAAGGGAGTTTCAAAGGTAGAAACACATTTGCCTTTGTAGGTATATACGTTCCTAAGGATATCCCAAATCCAGGAAATGATTCAAAGAAATTTTTATTGGACTAAAGTGCAATAAAAGTCCTACCTAAGTCCTACTTAATCCTACTACAGATGCCAGCTCCTTGGTCAAGACACGTCTTAGACAGCTGATCCCCCTGAGCCAAATATGTTTCTGCTTCAGGTCTGCAAATGTTCAATTTCTTTAACATGTTCTGCAAAGGAGAGCAATATCACCTCTGCTGCTTTCACTGGATTTCACATTAAACACCTAAACTGGGAAACTGAGGCACAGGACAAATTGAAGATAACATGAATTGTGTTCACGACCTGTAAAATGGGGCTAATACTACTTGTCTAGCTCACAAGAGAGCAGACTCTCAGCTACAGTTTGCAAAGCATTTTGTAAATGTCAGAAGAATTATAATGATCATTAATTAGAAAATGATAATTCAGCCTAGTCTCTGATTCTAGGCAGATTTCATCCTCTACCCTTCCTATTACAAGTGATGAATTTCAATTTAATTTATCCTCATTGTCTGCAGTTTTGAAGTAATGGGAAAAGTTCATAGTGAAGGCTTTGAGGTGTCTTCCTGTTATCAAGGGTTCCTATTAAACACATTAAATTCATTTAAGCCTATTAGTTTATCAAAAGAGTATAATCCTATTCTTCAGCTTTCAAGGGAAAGCAGCAACTCTCTCAGTTAATTACCGTTTCATCACGGGTACCCCAGAGCAAGCGAGTGTTCAACATTCCCGAGCGACAGGCAATGACTTAGTATAATTGCGCACATATTGGCTCAAACTGATAAGGTCAGTCGGCAAAACTGGACAAAGCATGGGGTGCAAGGATTTGTAAATATTCACATTAACAAAAAAAAAAAAAAAAAAAAAAGGCATGAAAACTGGGGGAGGAATGGCTCAGGCTGGGCATGTGGCACTTTTAACCCATGGAGGAGAAGGGGGCTGGTTTTCCTCCCCAATGGGCTCCTGTCAAGACCCTCCAGGTCTGGGAAGAAACGGGTGCCAGTGTGGGAGGGCTCGGGGTGGGTACAGAGCAGGGGCAGATGCACATGGGGAGCAAGACCGAAGTCCACGAGGTGGGGAGGACGGCGTCACCCCTCTTTGCTCACCTCCAGCAGGCTCGAATCCCAACCGGCGTGCTAAGGAGCAGGGAGGTTTCTGAAATGAATTTAAATAAATTTTTAGCAGATTCTTAGGAGATTTCTAATAAAACAGCTCCGTCAACTTCAGCAAATCTCTGATTTATACCACCTGGGGATTTGGCCTATTGCTGAGGCTATTTCTGTAAGTACCTATAATTTTGTTATACAAGCAAGCTGGAGTTCTTCTGATACATGTATTATTGGTTATTAAGGACTGTCATCAAGCCTTCAGTCAGCTGGCCATGATTCATGAAAGAAAATCACTCCTAATTAAACATTCATCTAATTATTCTTGCCAGAAACAAATGAAATATGCAACCAATATGTTCCATAACGGCTTCAGAAGAGTTCCTCTAGGATTTGTGAAGCCAGATGACTGGATGCATTGGGAAGCTCTGCAGCACATTACACGAGGAAAGGATCCATCCCTACCTTTTAACTGTCTACTGAACATCTCAAGCAGTATTTAATGTCAGGCTGCATTTTGGAGCAAGGCACGTTAATGACTACAGTAATTGCTCTTTGGGAGAACAGATTTGAGTGACAACACTTTCTCTAACCTCTGAGGTCTTACTTTTATATGAACAACTTAACATTCAAATAAACTGCTTTCTCAATATTTTGCAGGGGAAAAAAAGTCCCTGCAGAGGCTCACATAACTATTTTTCTGTATGCAATTAAGAAAAAAAAAGATCTACCATAACATTTATCTTTCATGTATCACTGTGTTGCCAGTCTGCTTCATGCACACGTACACATCCAAGTTGTAGGACGTTGACCTCTCCAGAAGGACTTCAAAATGCCTAGAGCTTATTGTGCCCATGTGTGATAGCATAAATTTAATTACCAAGTGCCTGGAATTGTTTTGTAAGTCCTAAGAATTTCCCTTTTGCCCTAACTTATTAACTCTTAATATGTAGTAGCTAAAGATTTTCTTCCCAGTGCATGGACATACATGATGCAAATGGCTTATGTACATCCAAATGAAATCATTTGAACTTCTCAAGTTTAATAGCTGGTCTAATTGAAGCTTCATAGGAATGAAGCTCAGCAATCTTTGCCTTACTGAACAGGCAGTTGTTTAAGACAAGTGTATGTTTCCAGTTTGAGTTCACGCCCAAAGCCCGGCCCTTAATTATTTTAGCTATTGCACAGACCAATAACCATTAACAGATGGGTGGCCAAAAGGTATGTTATGCCTTCGTAAAAAATAAACTACCATCACAAAATTCTTAGTAGTTATCCACAAATGTAACAAAATTATTCCTTTTAAGAAAACTGCTCCTTTGCAGTCTGGGAAAAGGATAACATGACTTAAAAGAAATTGCAATTTGTGATTGTTTTTATGCTGTACAAATCTGTGGTGAAAACAGAAAAATTTAGCACAATGCATTTGATACTGTCAATCACATCTGCAGGTTATCAGGTTCTGGTATGATACTCCTCTGTAGGTATTTATTAAAAGACCTAAAATTAAAATTTCAAAAGTTGCAGGGTGACTGAAGTTTGGGTTTGTTTCACAAGCCTGCCAGGGCTTTTATGTGCAGGAAATTTAGTGTCATATTGCTTAAAGCAGATAGGTGCTGATCTCTGTTTGAAATCGAGACTTATATACACTCCTTATGAAATCGATGGGAAGTAGGCAACTAAAGAAAACTTGAAAAATCTAGTCTCTAGGGTCTCTGGATTGTCCTCCTATTGGAAGCAAGCAATGCAATGACTTGGGAGTTTGATATAAATCAATTATATCTTGATGATTTCCTGAGACAAACTTGGGTTTTTATTTCATTTGTTTGGTTCTTTTTGTAGATATCTTACAGCTCCAGGGACTCTTTTTTCAGTAAACATAAAATGTTCCTGTTTTTCAACCAAAGACCTGCATTTTTAAGCCATAAAGCTGGATCTTTAATGATGTGTGGATCCCAAACAGAATTTGTTCCATATTTACCAGAAGAGGTAATTCAACAGGACAAGTCCTTACTGTGGACAACTATTTCTGGAGTGAAGAAAATGTTGAGTAAGTGTGGATGCTGCTGCTCTTTTGTGGGCAGTATGTGTTTTCCACAAAAACAGATTCTGCTGCTCTTCTGCTGAAATATCTGTTCCCTGGGCTTCATGGTAGTTGTGTTTTGACTTGAACACTCCCTTATCTGAGAGCTTGTGTCACCTGAAACTGGCAGCCTCCATATGTTATTAGCACACTCTTATGCTATATACAAACATTTTGTGACTCTTAAATGCCACCACAGAAGTATTTTCTTTCTCATTCTGAAAATGTATTGTCATTATAGCCTTGTTTTCAGTTACCATTACCAGAGGTTATCACTGACCTTAATCCGCAAGTGATGTCTGCCTTCCCACATTGACCAGATTAGTCATGAAATAGTCAGATCCATAATAATCTCTCTCTCTTGGTTTTCTTGTTATCATTTTATTAGCTTTAAGTTCTTGTAAAACCACACAGACTTCCTTTCTACATCTGACTGTGACTGCTCCCATAAACTAAGGGAAATATTTTAGCCATCTCTGACCACGTGAGAATGGAGATTAAGAGATTACCGCTATGGCCACATCCTTCAGTGACTGCTAGCAGGCGATGCTGAAGCACTTTGGCATCAAAAGAAAAAGAGAGGCAGTAACCAGCAGTCAAGTGGCCTCCGGGGCGCTGTGGATAGCAGCATCACTGCGACGACTGCCGCATGCATGCGGCCCTCGCCGCTGCAACAGAGCCGGGGGGCATCACTGGCTTCTCCTGCTGCTGCCTCAAGCAACTCAGAGCCAGCTTCCTCCTGGGAGAAAACTGCTTGTACCACAATGTGTTGGCATCGCACAGGATGTGCCTGTATATGGTCTGAAGGACTTCAGCACTTAACTTTAGGTTTTTGCTTCTGTTCTGGGCATCAATTGGCTAAATATTTGCTTTGCAACACCTAAATATATGGGCATCTACTTGCTTTATCAGATATAGCTGAGAGTCCACTGAGCTGTAAGGGGACTTACTTGTGCTAACTGCTCACTTTATATTGTTTTATAATATTGCAAGGTAAGAATTTAAATTTGTTTGCATACAGAAAGTAAATTATTTTTATGTTGTGCTGCCAGAGTAAAATCTTACTGCATGCAGCTTTCCTCTTCATTTCTAAGAAGCTGTCTAAGAATAAATGCTGTACACCTGCCTCATCTCTGTACACCATCCAGTAATTTTAAAACCAAACGTGTATCTAGCACTTTGCTAAAAACCTCAGTCAAGCCCAGATAGGAAACTTCATATACAGTGCTTTTGCCAAGAGTCTCATTTGCTTCCCACATCAGAGAGCTTGGATGATTCCAGCCCAAGCTTCCGAAAAAAACACCTCTGATAGCTTTAGAAATCAAAAATCCATTTCCTTGCTCTTTACTTTATGGAAGCTTGCAGAATCTTGTAGTTCGGTTTGCCCAAGCCTGGAGTTACCCAGGTTGCTTTATAGTTTCCTGTCCCTTTTCCTTTTGGGAAGAGGCGAGAGGCATGAGTCACGGCTGGATGGCGGGAGCTGCAGCCCTGCAGCTGCAACAATAGAAGGTCAAATCAGACCCGATCCGGGGCACATTCCAGCCCTGGGATTCACAGATTTTCACTTGGAGAGGGCCTCAAAAAGCTGCGCACTGTTGGATATGCCCCAATCTCAGGAACTCGGATCATCCACATTCCTGTTTCACACTGATTATTTAGTTTTTTGAAAGAAATACAATTTTCCTCATATGTAATAAAGTACTGTGAATATTGGGGTGCTGCTGCAATTATACACCTCTGGTTAATACCTGTTTTGCAAATTCCTCTCAGGTAGTTTCCTTCATTTTTATTCTTCTTTTGTTGGTTAAATCCCACCAGTATCGTGAGTCACAGTCACCCTCCCATTGACTTCTGTCCTGGGATACTTAATGTAGCACCCTTAAGTTTCACAGAAGCCTCAACTTCCCCAGTGTTGTATAGATCATCTCTTCATGAATCAAGCCTATGATGTGAGCTACGATGACATCTGTAAGTCTAACACAAATTACATGCATCTGGGACCTTGAGACAGCATCGGTGAACCTGCCCACTCTTTACCACTGCAGAAGGGCATAAAATCAGGTCAGAAAAATTCCCTCAGGGTGAAAGGTTTTCACAGTTCTACCAAAAAGGGCATAGGGTAACATTACCTTCCTCTGAATTATTACAAACATCAGTGGAGACGAGTGATTGGATCAATAACTGGTCTGTTGCGCTCAGGTTATGCAGAAATAATCACTATAAAAACATTGAGAGAGATTATAGGTGCCCTCTGTCTTCACCTACGAAAATACAAACGTGGCTATGGTATAAAATATCTAGCTGCTACCAAATGAGCACCGAGAGCCCAATTACTATTACAATTTACAGATGACATGTTTTGGAACAAGGAATGTTCTGAATTGTTCAGATATTTTGATCTCTGCATAAAGAGCCATTGCCACTATAAAAGTAAGGATTTCTTCGTCCCAGTGTGTAACATGCAAAGAGTTTTAGGAGAATCCAGCAATCTGTGGTCACAGTTGAATGGCTTTAAGAATTTGTCAAAAATAAGAATTGCTGGGATAGATCTGGACATGCAGTAAGTCACAGGAACAGTTGGGAAGGATATAACAAAATACTGCATAAGCGATACAGATGTGGTCACTGGTACCTTAGTGCAGCTATGAGCTTCCAAAGCAATTAGAGTTCTGCCCACAAGGAAAAGGAGTCAGTAGTGTAGTAAATGTTTTAGAACATTTTTGGACTGGAGTCTACAGTATGTCAACACGCAACAATTTAATTAGCCTTCACTCTACACTGAATACCTCTGAGTCCAATCCTGTAGTTGGGCAAAATGCCCATGAAAGCCAAGAGGAAAGAGTGGATGAAGCCCTTTAGTGCAAGGAGAGGAGTTCAGTTTGTTTTTTTAATCAACCTATAAGTATCACAGCCAAGTTCAGAATAAAGCAGGGGAGGTACTTACCTGATTTCTACAAATTCCTCTTTCAGCTGAATCATATATCTCCTACATAGTATATGGCCTTATTTTGTTTTTTTTTTTTTTGTTTGTTTGTTTGTTTTTTCTTTTGGAAAAGGGCTATATCTCAGTGATATCTGGAATTAATTTGAATCAGATGCAGTAACTTACATTTTTTTCCTTTCTTCAGTCTATCTGTATAGAAAAGGTGTTACTGAGCATTTTCAGACTATCATAACAGATACATTAACATAGTTCTAGTGGTTTTGAAGACAGTGTAAGTTTAGAGCAGATGATGATGGAGCCTGTCGTTAATGCTTGCATGTGGTCATGTGCATGCTAGGGAGAAAAGCGCATGCACAAACAGAGATTTCTCTTTATTTCTTTTTAGGAATTTCTTGGTCCAACCACTGCTTAGAGCATAAACTCTTTCAAACCTCTCTTTAAAGTTTAAATCTCTTTAAGAGACACCCAAAATTTTTGCAAATAATCCTTTAAATTTCTCAGCTTACTTTTAAATTAACATAGTAGTCAGTCAGATAACCCAGATGTAACCCAACTAGGAGACCAGCTGTGAAGGTCTTTGGGGCAACGGTTACAAATCAAGAACAGTTTTAACTGAGGAGGAGAGGGAGGAGGAGTGACAGCAACAATAGTAGTAAAACTTCTTGAATTGCCAAATTCCACCTCAACTCAACATAAATCACAGAATTAAAATTGATTTAACTTTGGAATTAAATTATGAAAATCTAAAGTGGTACTGTATGATGACATAGAAAATAAGAGTGATATTTTCATCTTCTATTGTCTAATGCTTAAAAGAACTACTGATTTGTAGAATAGAGGGAAGAAAACTGTCCTAATCTGAGGACAGACTAACTCCTGTATTTAAGACGAAAAATAACTGCAGTCTTCTTGAACTGATTAAACTCCCTTGTTCTCACATGAGATAGAGAGCCATATGAATTCAAAATTACATATTTCTTACAGCATGAACTGTCTTTTCCTAGATAAATAGAAGACTCTCCCAGAGTGTTCAAGGGAAACGTGTTTATCCTTAGGCAGAACACAAGTATATGTGATTGTGAAGGTCAGCTTGCTTTCTAATCTGAGTGAAATACACGTCACATATTTAGCAGATGCATGTACAAGTATGCCCATATAAGAAAAGAGAGTGAGAAAAGCAATTACAAGTGCTTTTCCACAAATATATCATGAATTCTCAGATTTTCATATTATGCTTTTACATTCCAACCAAAAACCTTCACAGAACTTATGGAAAGAGACTAAAGCTGGGTGAAGTTTCCATTTCTGGCAGGACTTTGTTGCTTGGTTAAATGTTAAAATATATTAAAACTTCTGCAAGTGAGCTGCAATTCTTTTCTGAACTTTCCAAAATTCATATTAATTCAGGAAGCAGATTTTATTCTGAGCAAAGTTTGATGGCAAAATTCCGCTCTCAGTCACACTGATGTAACACTCTGGGTGCCCATTAGCTGAATTAATGTTTCACTATGAGTTGAATTTGCTGCCAAAAGCCTATATTTTCAGTGTCTATTGACAGGTCTATAAATAAATTATCTAACAACTAGTTTACTATACAGAAAGCAGTCTGATTTTATACTTCGAAAAGCTTTTGTGTTTAAGCAAGACAACTTGGCATAAGGTTATTAGAGGATAAAGATATATAGCATAAATATATATATATAAAAGGAACTAATCCTCTTGGATCAATATGCAAATTGCTATCGAAGTGCTTAATCTTTGAGTTTTTTATGCTTAATACTTATTTTATAATCAAACTATATCCTTACCACCTAAGCTGTCATTAAGGCAATTTACACAGCATGTGCCGTCCTTGCTTCTTTTGCTTTGTACTTTCAGGACATGTGTAAATATAATTAGAAAAATAATGCAATTAATGAGAGTTTTTTCCCTATTTTTACATAGATTTTTACCCACCTTGAAAGGGAAAAAATGTTAAGAAATTTTATGCTGGTAGTAGAATGACACAGTGTTCAAATCATAATCTCTCTTCCCCCTTTTAGTTTTATAATAGCATGAAAAGGGTGCAAAAATCCAATAGAAGTAAAACAAATTTCCATTTCGTATAACAACATTTCATAGCAAATCATGGTCGCTTGTGTGATGCTTCTAAAGATCATGAACTACAATAAAGTCTTAAAGCTGTAAGTGCCCCATTACTCATTTTAGTTCTAAAAAGTTTTGTAAATTCAAAATTTGCCATGTGGCCCTTAAACTAGGGCTTCCAAAATTTTAAACAGTTGCTTCATTATTGATGTTCAGTACAACGAGTTATTTCTGTGTTTATGGGGTTCCCAGCATTTATAGCTAATTTAAGTGCTATGTTAAGAAGCAAAAATACAAAATGAAACCAGAATCTTTTTCTACCAACATCATATTAAAAACAATATTCAAAATACAAACATATGGAGAGAGAGAAAGATTGTTTTTGCATTCAATTTAAAGCATTTCTGCGTTATTCCATCTTGCTTCCAGTCTTCACAAGGATTATGCTTTTAAAATAAAACCTCTCAATCTAAAAACTGAAAGATATTTCTTTAGTATCTGTGATAGCCACAAGTCTTTACAGTTTATTGATCCCTGAAGTGAAAGATGCAAACGAAAAATAAAACAGAAGTCGACTTGATAGGTGTTGAATACTGATTGCCTGGTACAATATTGACCTACTTTAATACATCCCCTGTTCCTCAATTTTAGTTTAACTGTATTTTTAGAAAGAACCAATACATTTGTGTTCTCATACAGACCTGGGTGTTACATATACATGTCTAAACAGCTTCTCATGGTCTGGTGGTTTGGCTTCCTTTATGCTTTGTGCAAGTGGTCTGCATGTCCCACTTCAGCAATTTTCAACATCTTTTAGTAACCTTTTCATTTTATACATCCATCGACCATCTCATTCCATTTCTCCTCAGTATTCAGGGTATTGTAAGACAAATTTTCCTGAAATTTTGCAGGAAGAAATGTTGCTGATAGAAACTTTTGCTACGTCATCCTGGATGCCCGACTCTGTGCCACAGGAGGTCTTTCCTTTCTGTCTTTGTGGTTACTGTGCCTCCCCTAGCCTGCTATCCTGCTAACTGCCAAGATCCGGTCAGGCATTAAGCGACATCCTAGAGGAAGCTGAACTTGTGACAGTAGGCAGAGCCATCTGGCCTGGTTCCTTATGGCTTGTATTGAAGATGACGGACCTTAGACATTAACTCCTGGCTCTGCCGATCTCTATTTTTTTTCCATTTTGTAATCCCTCATTAAGGGCTGAAACTGCACCAAGTACATGACATAATACCTATGGAGAAGTGCACTTCTTAGGAAGAAAACTTGCAGACTCAATACGAAGCAGCAGTAGCAGCCTGCACCCATCCTATATTCCACAATCTGTAATTTCAGCTACATATCTATTTATTCCAAGGCTGCAGTATTCCATTTCTGAATGAGTTCCCACATCATGGTGACACATGCCTAGCATTATTGCATTTTAGACAGCCATCTGTACTGATATATTCAGCCAATAATTTGCCACCAGGAAATTGGTTCCTCAGAATATATATTTTTATGCAGAGTGCATGCACGCCTGTCTCTAAATTCTAAAATCCATATATCCTTGATGCATCTCATAGGAAAGGGGAATCCTATTTCATGCTGAACTAGCCTGAAAATATAATGCTTGGTATTAATTAACAGACTTGAAAATTTATGCTATAGTTCATCAGCAAAATCTTAGCACTAGCGTAACAACCCCTGAAAGAATAAGTAGTAGCATGGAGATGTCATTTTTCTAAATATGGCAAGTGGCAAGGAAGAGTGAAATAGGTCTAAAGGGAGACAGATCCTTTAAATGATGAAAGATACAGGCTAAAAATATAACCTAGTGCAGACAAATATAGAATAATGATTGTAAAAAAAATAATCCAACGTGGGCTGTAGCATTAGTGAAGCAATCATATGGTATCCTGAAAAGGAAAAGAACCAGGTAGTTAATAACAAATAATCCTCCGGTAAATTATCAGACCAGCATATAATGCCCACACGTAGTGAGAAATGGTCACCTAGCTTTAGATCATTAAGTCCATTTCCTGTGGCACTAGAATATAGCCCACCAGATGGGAGAGACATGAAATATTAAACAGATACTAAACATGTACTTTAACTTTGGGCAGAAAGCCAAAGACAGTAGGAGCAAGGGCAGGCAACTTACAAGGGGGCTGAGGAGATAATAGTTGCTCTGCTAAAAAGAGTGGTTCGGATTATATGAAATTCAATGTTTATATTTGCTAAAGCAGGTTTTTTTAATTTTGCATGGGGATAAGAATTAAAAATCAAAAGTCTTAAAGGATAGTTCAACATGCTAAAAGAGAAAGAAAGATTTTATTACTTTAAACTAAGAGAGCCAGACTTATGGAAATAAAGATTTTTTTTAATTATCAGAGATTTTCCTAGCCTTGCACAGACACCAGGCTGCTAATCAGAGGCTTTCACAGCAGTTAATTCCACTTTGAGTAGGATTAGTTTTAACATTTAAATAAATAATCTTCATGGCTTTGCAGTTTTTGGGTGACAGGAATTGAGGGAGGAGAAAACTGCTCTCAGCGGGCAAACACAGAGCCTCTGTCCTCCACCAGCAGAGCAGCACAACTGTGAAAACCTCTTAAAAGCCTTCTCCATCCCCGGAAGAAATTTCAGAGTAACTGGTCAGCCAGTTACAATAAATGTAAGTTCAGTGTGTTCCTGGAAGACAGAAGACATTCATAAGCATGTCTATTCTACTAAGAATTTCAAGGGAGAGTATTTGTTCATAATGAAGAAACGATTTTAGAAGTATTTATGAAACTATACATTATTTTAATTTACAAAAGAAAGATCATCTTTCCCGTGCCTTCGTTTTTGTTGAGAACTTATACAATGCTACAAAAATGTCGTATTTCATAAGAGATGTCAGCCTGTTTTTGTGTTTTAATTATTAAATTATTTACCATTATTTTTGATATTATTATGAAAAACTCATTTTAAAGTGATCTGCTGTGTTTTTTCTTCCTCTATAAATTGACTTTTCACTTTGTTATGTCTTGAGCTTCTACAGAAAATAAAAACAATAATATCAATACACCAGGAGGAAAATATAGCTGCATTGCTGCCTTTTATAACCTACCAGAATTTTACATAATAACCTTTTTCAAACTCACAAGAAGGATTTTTCAACTGGTTTGGAATTAAAAAGGATAACCCATTCCCTTGATTAATTGCAGCTTACATATAACAACAGGCTTTTAGGAGGAAATAACTTATGGTAGCAATTTAAAGGGATGGCAAGATTTTGCAATAGGAGTCAGATCTTAGAGATTTCTTTTAGAACCATACTGCAAAGTCAAAATAAAACACTAGCTATTGCAAGGATGGAGCAGAAAAAGCTTCAGGTCAAGAGAAATGATCAAGGCATACACTTGCGCCAGGGTCATCCGTCATTAGTTTTAGGACCACGATTTCGTGAATGCTTGAAGGCAGCACTTCCAGCGTGCAATGCAGCCCCACTTTTCTTCTGCTCAGCTCCCTGCTGGCCTGGGCCAGCCAGGAACCCCCAGGAGAGGGTCCTCCAAAAAGCTGCTTCTCCCAAAGCGGCCCTTGCAACCAATGTCCCCTTGCAAGTGCTCTGGGTAAGGAGTCACAAAGATGATGTCAACCTCATCTAGATAGGCTCTAAGGCTGTTTGGCATTATGAGAGTGAAAGATTTCTATATCAAAATTTGTTACATATGTTCGAAAAATGCAAGTGACATTTGCTCTTGTGTATTGCAGACAGCAACAACAGGGATTTGACATGTCACACAGAGAGCACGCCACTTAATCGATCCAACTTGAGATCTGGAACACTGTGTGTTATAAAGACCTGGGGGAAAAAGAAGGAAATTTAAATATATGTAAAATGCTACAGAATAAAGTGTAAATTCTGGTTTTCAGTCTTCAGCTTCAGCTTCAATTCTTTCCTTCTCATGTAAACAGTTTCCAACGAAAGATTTGGGACTGTAAATTTGTATGAAATGTTGGCAATTTGGAAAAGAAAATGTTGAGAGGAATGACGCAGTTTGTTTCCTTCAAAATTTCTAAGGTTCTGGTTTTTTTATGAAGCATCAGAAGAGATTTCATAACACATCAGAATTAGCACCCTCCACACCCCGATGCCATATATCGGCTTTCTCATCAGTCCTTCAACAGGACAGTGGGTGGCAAAAGTCTAGAAAAAAGTGTATTAAAATGTCTAAATCATTAATTCAAAGAGTTAACAACCACTGCAAATACATTTACAGCTCTTCATTATGAAGTTAAAGTAAATGGAGCATTTAAAAAGAAATAACAGATGCCATCATCCTGGATGGATAATTAACAGCAGATTCTTTAACACTTATATGTATAAGTGGGACAGAAACATTTCAAAAAGATTTTTTTTTCTGTTGCAAAACATTCAGATGTAAAAAAAGACCATTCTCCTCCAACCACCTCCTTAAGGAAATGAACTTTTGAATAAAACGGAGTGAACACTTCAGTAATCCATGTTTCCACATTTTCTGAGAGGAGCATGGCAGGATGCTGGGTTTTCGGTTGCAGTAAACCAGTGAAGACAGTACCTCACCCATTACCACTTCTGCGGAGCAAGGAGTTCATAGGATCACCATCCTTTAGCAGGTGAATAATAATAATAATAATAATAATAATAAATAATTTTTTTCTGAGGCACATTTTTCTTGCAGTTTCACTTGAGCAGCCCTGCTTTGCTTCTGGTTCTCTGGTTTATGGAGACATATAATGCCAAGGTTTGCTCTCAAGCCTTCATAAAACTATACTTATTTTGCCGTCACTTGGCACATTTTTTGGCTACAACAGTTGAAAAACTGGCTCAGATTGGCAGCGAGATTTGAGTCCTCTGTTTTTCTAGAGGTCATCTCTCAAAGTGAGGATTAACAGGTTGTTCAGACAGCCCATGGGAACAAAGCCGCTTTTGCCAGTCTCCCTGCCATATCAAGCACTTGGATAACACCTTTCACAGGCAGGGCTTTGATTTTGAGAAGTACAAAAGCCTTTTCAAAGCCCGTGGAGTCACTGGCTGTGAGGCTGCAAGGCTCACTCTGGGCTGCCTTGTCAGGCGCTGAGTGCTGCAGGCCACGCGCACGGGGCTGCAGCTGCCTGTGCAGCTCCCAGAAGACCGACGGACCTTGCAAGGGCGCAGGATCACCCACGGGGAACGTCTGGATCAGTTTGGATCAGTTTTGCACTGAGCATGCGCTGCTTCCAAAATACTGGGGATCAAGTAAACGCATGTTTCCCCGATTGCCTTTCCTTCTACCAGGCTGTGTACAGATTTAACTTCCAAACTGAGACACATGGATTCTCTTCTGATTAATGTGAGGAAATAATAGTGCCAAGGGGCATTATGGATCTTCTCATTCAGCAAGCAAAAAAAAAAAGAAAATTGCACAATATGATGAAGCCAGAGAAATACCAGGAAATGAAGGACATCCCCCTCAACTATTTACGTCACACTGATTTTAAGTTTGAATACACAGTGTGTATATGCAGTCTCCCCATTAGCAGGTGCAAATTAATAACTGAACCTTTTGAAAATCCTAGCATCGGAAGATGTAATATATAATAATAGCAAAGTGCACGAAATGTCCTTTGTTTGGTAAAACTAAAACGGAGAATCTAAACAAGAGAAAAAAACCACCCGTCTCATAATCAAGAACAACTGTGCTCATTCGTGCCTCCATAAAAACAAATCTCTTGCTCTAAGCACACAGTGGGTAACTCATTAATATGAACATCCAGGAATGGTTATGACAGAAAGTTTATACAAGGGTAACCGGATCTGTCATAAGTTGCGATTCTCCTACATGTGATAGCTGATATGTGATAGTGACTCATGGCCCACGGATCTCATGTGGCGCCTCAGCTGGGAAAAGACAAATCCCGAATCATGCGAATGGCACACACGTGTCCTGGTGCTGGCGGAGAAGCTGGTGCCCTTCTTGGAGAAAGGCACATGGGCACTACATTATGTCCCTTAATACAACTGTGATTTTGAGGTGTCTAGAAAGATGAGAGCTACTCAGAGGAGCCACCCCGCTGCTTGGTAAGTCAAGGAGTTATCATTTCAATCTCGTTTTCATTTTCCCAAACTTCCATGTGCATGAAATTTCTATAGACAACTGGCCAATGCCTTTGCATCTGCTAAAACTGTTAAGTAGTTGATAAGGTCTTTTTCACAGATCTGGCTTTTATTTATTTAATTATCTTTTTTTTTTTTTTTTTAACATTTTCTGGGGGTATAGAATCTGTTCCAGCAATATGGTGAGCACAAATGCTCCTACTGGAGGCCTGCTGATATCCAAGAAGATGTCTTAGTCTTCCTCTCAAAATTGTCTTTGGAGCATAGAGATGTAAATAAGTGTGAGTATATATATGCATAAAGAAGGGATATTACGATACCTGAATTTTCAGTATCTAATAATTGTCCTATGACTCCCATGAGAGGCATTTGTTTTAATGGAAATTGCTAAAGGATGGTCAATCTCCTGATGATATTAGTATAGAAAATCAATATCTTCAATGATACATAGAGAAGGTAATGGGCTATATTCAGTCCTTAGTGCATGGTAAAACTACCAATTAAGTTGAAAATGGTAGTTGAAATAGAATTATGATTATATACTTCAGTTAATCAGAAAAGGCGGGTTAAAATATCCTTTTTTCTTTAGTTAGTTGGATTTCTTTAATTCTACTCATTGAATTTTCATGACTAAAATCCTCCCAAATTCTATGAAGTGCTAGGTTATAACTAATGTTTCACATACATTTTCTTACATAGATTCAAGTTCCCTAAAATACTGCCTGATTTCACAGGTTCCTTCCTTGTAAACTTATTTGTGAAGGGAGGATGTCCAAGGTTTGACAGCTGCCTGCTATGGATAAAAGTGAGGCAAAGGACTGTAAAACAAATAAAAAAAGGGAGGGGTGAGATCAAAGTACCTCATTAAAAGTAGCATATTACAGGCTTGTCCAATGACTGCCTGAAAAGATTGCATAAAAGTCTGTTCTCAGTTAGCTGATAGCAGGGAGGAGGGAGAAAAAGAGGTTGGGAAGGAAGCAGGAGCTAAAAAGACATGTGCTTCTCTGCATGTAGAGCATTCTATGCCTCTACCACGGTAGCTTAAGAAAGAGGGTCAGCACCCTTGCTTATTTTTTTGAGAAAGTTGTTCTTATGTTCCTGTTGTTTAAGATTTGCTAATAGTTAAGCTGCATTTTCACCTGTGTGTTTATCATACCAGAGGCTCTTAATTATATTTGGCTGCATAGGTGCATGTTCTTAAACCTTTTCTGAGAGCTGCATGTCAAGGAAAAGACTTTAAAGTAGGGACTTCTGTATCCACATCATTTTCCATCCAAGTCTACGATTTCATACGAGGGCACCTGGGCCCCACGTCTGTCCCTGTGCTTTGGATACCTCTCTCTCTAATGCCAGTCTCCTCCCCGTGCGGGGGATGGCAGAGAAGGTAGCCACAGCAACAATTATCCAAGCCAAGGGAGTCTTCACCTAGAAGGCATGCGCTTGTTTTTCCTTCTTCGTGTGGCAGAACTGGTGGGACTTTGGTGTCTTTCCTGCCTGACAACAGTTTTTCAGCACAGTCAGTTTCATGGGCCCTGCTTGCTTGTGCTCCTGCAGACTGATGGAGCAGGGACCTGCAGTTATCTATGAGGTGCAGCCCTTAAAAAGGAGAAAATCTCCCCAGAACTTGACCCAGGTCTCCATCAGGTTAGAAAGAGCAGTGCAAGGAGCTCCAGGTGACTCCGTACCAAAGAGCTAATCCCTTCACTGGAGAAACACTGAGCAGAAAGAAGTCAGGTGTGAATGCATTTATTTCTCCATTTTTTGGTGAGAGCCAACTTTTGTCTTGTCTTCCATCAGGGCCTACCAGTTGCTTTACTTTCTTTTGAAGCTCCAAGGCAAGGCTACAAGGAATGCGGTTGTGTTAGAGGAAAGGAAGCTGGGCAGTAAGTAACCCTCACCTTGACCTGCTTTCAGTATGTGACTGTGTTAATAGTGCTTTAACAGTGACCCTATGCTAGGATGGTAGAAGGACCTCAGGATGCTTTGGCTATTGCTTTGAGTCATGCAATGCTGCCTGAGAAGTTTGAAAAGTTGCAGCTTGCAATGAATTTCTGAAGTCAAAAGACTTGATCGTACAGCTTGCTTGGGAGCTACTTGGTAAAATAAGCAGTGACTCTGCTGCTCTGTGCTAGCCTGACTGGGTGCAGAGGTAGCCGATGCTATTGGAAGTTATTTAGGGTTTGTTTTTATTATAAGGTTTTGTCATCTAGAACATGTTTGCAGTAGTAGTAGTTCTGTAGAAAAGACACTTTCTGTTTCCGTCTTACCTCTAGGAAAAGTGCTCACTGCCCATCCGGGAGGCAGAACAGGGCAGAGCCTGCTGCAGCATTTGGCCTCCTCACAGGATGCAAGGTCATAAGTCTCCAGCTGAAGTTGTGTCTAACAACTGAGTATCTGCTCATGTGGCCACAGCCCTGCCTACCTGCTAGCTTATGGACTTGAGTTAATCATTTCCCTGCCTACAGGTAGTTAGAAGCATATCTCAAATCCTCCTCCAGCTTCTCCTCTATTCCTCAATCTCCTAGAAAGGGGAAAAACACACACACACACACACAAATGGTATTCCTGAGAACAGAATACCATTTCTCAGCCATTGCTACTGCTACACTCACCACCACAGCTCCATCTTTCAGGGCCACCGCTGAAGCCCTGTCCTAGGGCGCCTGGTGCCTGGCTGGGCTTGTCACAGTCCTCACACACGTAAATACAAGTTGATTGTAAACAGAGGATATAAAGGTCTGGAAGCACGAGGGGAGTTTCCTTATGCTCTGGCTGTTGTGTAGTTGATTAAGTGGCCTTGACTGTTCAGAACACGTGTATGAGCAGCACCAAGGCTTATCCATGTGGGTGCTGTTCACTTGCAGATGCAAGCTAGACTGTATCTAGATGTCTAGCCTTGGGCTTGGAAGAGGTCATCAAGATAAGTTCCTGCCAAATACATGTATGACTAAGCAGCCTTAGACACCTGATTTTGAGAGAATTAATCATATCCGTGGTGCTTTCTAAGCCTATTAGTTGCAATTGCCTACCATTCCTCATCAGATGCATCAGAAAGCGTCCTCCAGAGACGTAGACGGGGCACTCTCTTCATTTTATGTGCTAACTAATGTTAGCTAACTTGGTAACAAATCACTGAGGTTTGCAGATTAAATTCTTATATAAATAACTGGTATATAACAAAAGTGCAAATATTTATCAACTTATAAAACTCTCATCACCACACCCATGTGAGCATGACTCCCCATTGGAGTGAGATCTGATCACACATTCGGCACGTTTGCTCAGCCAAGATAGCTGTTCACCTGACTTGACTGTCTGATTAGGACCATAACAACTGCATCATGGACTGAAAGAAATTCATGGTCAATACATTTTTTATTACTTAATAATTACTTATTAATAGCCTTACAAAAAGTTCTACTGGTTCTTTTGTAGTTGGATGGGTCACTTTGTAAGGTAAGTTACGAGAACTTAGTCTTCCATCAAAAATAGCAAAAGCAGGAAGAGACTTGATCATGGTTTCTGCAGCAAAGGATTTACCAAGAGGTTGAATTCTGCTTTTCAGAAACAGGTCTATATTGAGGATGTTTGTGAAGAGTTTTGCCCAGCTCTGTTTTGATAGGCATTAATACGCAATTACTGTTCCCACTTCCAATTGAAAGGAAATTTTTAAGAAACACAGCTGAGTTAGCCTGTAAACAGACAGTTATCTACCCAGTGCCACCTTGTAGCCATGTAGCAGGTTTGGAAGCAGAAGAGAGGTCTCTGAAAAACTAGATCCCCATCAACCCCTCTGCCCTCCTCTGCCCAGACTCACCCCAGGTTGGCGATAGTCTGAAGTGGTGATGGGTGTTTGTGGAAAAAGTACCCAGCTACAACCCACACGTTTGCACAGGTCTGTCTCTCTCCCTTCCCCTGCCTGTCCCCTGTCTGTCCCCTGTCGGATAGACCTCACCTCATAGGAGGTGAGGGTCTGTCCAGGGACATCTTCCCATTCGGATGGAAGCTGTAGCACAAGGTGGCACTGGCGTGTTATTACACCTTTTAGGTGACCGCTGGTTTCCTTTCTATTAAACTAGGATTTTTCCCATAGGGAATACAAACAAATTAGTGTACCATATAAATAATTACCTTTATGTAAATGTAGGTGATAAGATAAATGGAATCTGAAATGATTAACTAACCTTCCATTTAACAACATTTCTGACATTTGATGCAAGGAATGAAGTCCAACCAGCTTTCCCATGCCTCTCAGTGTAGAATAGCAAGGATGTGTAGTGGTCAATAAAGCAACTTTGCCATGCTTTGATCATCTTCCTTTATAGACTGAAAATAGGGAAAAAAAAAAAAAAAAAAAAAGACAACAAAACAGTTGGCCAATCTTTGTCTGTCCTGAGTCAGCTGCCATGGGGGTAGGAGTGACTTTTCCGTGGTCTGTATAAATCAACATCATTGGAGCGGCGACTTGGGTTGACTTGGGGCTGTGAGTCACCCTGTCACTCATTACTGTAGCAGGACCCCAGCCCCTGAGCAGAGCCAAGCAGAGCATCAATAGCGGGGAGCTGGGAGACCAGCAGCACTCGCCGGGTGTTGGCCCATGCTTCCTGCAGCTGCCTTCCAGCACTTCCCTTTAAGGTGGCTATTCTGGTTCCGGGTCTGGAGCAAGCTCGCTCAGTGCTCCTCTGGGGATTTCTGCACCACACCTTCCTGCCCGGTGTAGGCATGTCCCAGTTCTATCATCACTTTCATCTGCCAGGCATTCAGACAAAATAATTAACTTAGCTTTGCTGGCACCCGGTCTTTGCTCTAAATTATTTGTATCAAAGAGCATTATTTCAACAAAATCTTTATGTTTAAATCATGGAAAATAAACATGAGAAGGTTCAACAGGAACAACACTGATTAAAAATGTAGAAAACTAGACTCTGTTTTCTAGCACAGAAAGGTAATTAAGAGGAGTTTTAAGGGTTTTCTCTGCAACAGGTAGAGATTTAGTGGCATTTTGTGCTAAGCACCACTAGATTGCAGATTCAGTACCCATGCATAGTGCAAAATAAATGACCAGAAGGCTTAATGTTTTTTGCATGTTTTTTTTTAAAGTGATTTTATATAACAAACTCATGCCAAAAGGTTCATTTGTTTCTGAGCTTCTGGCTCTGCAAACTGTTATCCGTGCTGTGAACGCCTGACTTTGTTTGTCCACACAGTCACTGGAGTGCCTATGAATAGCTTGCAGGTGCCACTCAAGCTTCTCTCTTTTCTGGTCCCCAAAAATACTTTGACAGATACTAATCGGTCCATTTTTAACTGCCTACAATGCTATATCTGCTGTGATTAGTACTGTGATTCATGAAAAAAAAAAGTCTCTTATCAGGCCAGGAATATCTTTTGCATAAAAGCATACCTGCTGTAGGAGTGTTATACAACACCTCTTGCTATCTATCAGTGGAGGAGTCTTACCAGTCACTTCACTATGCTGTGAATGAAGTCCTAAATTCTTCATGTACACTCTTTCTTATCCTAGTTTTTCAAAGGACTAATTCTCATTGTTTTATCCATCTCTTCTTTATCCAGTCAGAGTTTCAATCAGCTTTTACTCTGGGCATTATGTTTCCACCCCAAAACTTGCCCTGATATCTTTTGCCATTTGCCTCTTCTGTTGCAACTTTCCCAAAGGGCAGCCTACGACACTTTTGTTTAAGCCCCATGAAGTGGCTTTTAGCTACAGCCATCCTCAGAAGAATTCCAGAGAGCTCAGAGGCTGTTGCAGTCACAGTCTCCTCCTGGTTCTGGATGTCAGCTGGAGTCCAGAGATGTTTCACACCCTACTTGCCCCCCTCAGTAAAACCCATTTGTCTGAAGGGCAGCCAGGAACTGAACACATTTCATCCTTTTGCTCATTCTTTGCTTTACAGAGCAATAGGAGAGGAAGCACCAAAAGCTTGGGGGAGCTGAGAAGAGAGAGGGCCTATGAGTTACAGGTTAATTATTTTAGGTGGCCGGCTGCTTGATGTCCTGTTTGTTATGCCAGCTTTCCATAAGCAAATTTTGGGAATCCTTGTTCTAATAGTATTCTTCCATCTTCTTAATGGTTCTGTTTTTCACTCCATATGGCCACTTCATCTGCATTAAGCCTCCTCGCTTATAACAAAAAAAAATCCTTCTGTCATTTCTGTGTTTAGCCAGGTCTGTTGCTCAGATGGTGCAACCACTGAATGGTTCAGCTGAGTCTATGTAAAACGTTATTTCACTAGCTACAAGCAAGGGCAGAAATAAATATCTTTGTTACCATATCTATTTATCTGAAAATCTAACTAGACCTCCAAATCTGTGCGCTTTCTCACATATGTTAGAAACAGATCCTCTATGAATTGATTTGTAATAGCCATTCCTACCACCGCCACCTCCTCCTCCTCCTCCTCCACAGAAGTCTGATTGCTCTTGATGATATCCAGATTATGTCCAAGGAAAGTTATCTGAACTGAATGAGGCAGAGAGAGAAATCAAATGTTGTTTTAATGCCATAATACTGCAGCCATGCTGGACCAAATGGCCATGTCTTCAGTACGAGCCAGCGATGGGTCCCACAAAAATGAGTAAGAGTAGAGCAAACATATGGCAATACTTCTCCATGCAACCTCCTCTTCTCCAGCAGTCTCCACCCATCCTGAGCCAGAGACGCCATTCTTGCATGTAGTCTTTCCTTTATTTAATCTGTTCAATTGCTTCATGAGATCATTGAAACTTTGAACATTAGCAGCATCCTATGGAAAGCATATTTCAACTGTATTATACCTGACAAAGTACTTCTTTTTGTTTGCTTGCTTTTTTCTTTTTTTTTTCTGTTGGTTGGTTTTATTTTTGCTTTTTTGTTTGTTTGTTTTATTTTGTTTTTGAATTTTTCAGACAGTAATCTTCTCTGGTCCTCTCTAATTCCTATCATGTGAAGATCAATGACCAGTTGTCCTTGATACATTTGCTTCATTGCCACCGATAATTTCACTGATCTCTATCATGTTTCTCTCCATGCCCTAGTCTACAGAGTGACTTCTTACCAAAGCTATCCCATGCCCTCCTCTTGATCATTGTTATTATCCTTTACTTCATCTTTTCCAGTTCTACTTTATCCTTTTTGAGAGGAGAAGGATCAGAGCAGTGACAAAATGTCATTTTTTTTCTGTTCTCTGTCGCTTTCTGCGTAACTTTGAAGTAACGGTATTCCTAGAGACCTTAGCCAAAGCACCTTGTGGTCAAAAAAAATACCCATTAACTTTGGACTGAATCAGGCATAGACCCTCCACTGCACTGTCAAAATATGGAACAAGAGGAGAGCCAAGGCACATTCCTGTGATGATCCAGTAGACGATGTGTGACCATCACACCTACTATTTTCTAGGTAAAGCTTAATTCTAACATAATATAGAGCCCCAATCCAAAAATCTGGCTTTTATGGTGTTAGTAAGAACTCTACCCAGGATTTCAGTAGGGACAAGTTCTCTTCCCGGCTCTTTACACAGTCCACTAGGGCCACAGAGAACCATGCGATTTCCAAATCGAGATTCTGGTTGCTGCGACAGCCAGCTGTCTGTTCATGTTCTCCGTATTTGAAATAAAAAAAGGAATATTTAAAATGCATTTGCAGATCAGATGAATCCCACAATTTGATCAGTTCTCTCATACCTGTCATTTTGCTGTTTCACTCTAGCAATTATGATGGGTGAGGTGAGAGAGTTTTTTTTTTTTTCCTTTGAGGTAATTATGACATATTGTTTTCACCAGGCAATCTTCATCTTGCTGTTTCATAATATTGTTTTACCTCTTTGCTCCATCTAGCTTTCTTGTGGCTAAAGTCATGCTTACTGGCCTGTGAGTCCTGAGAATATTAAAACAAAAAGACAATTTTAACTGGGGGCTGGAAAATTTTGGCACTAGCTTGGCTGCTTGCTTCTCATAATTCTTTCTTCAGCTTCTGGTGATGTATGATTTCTGAATTTCCACTTGCATGCTTTCTTTTAGCAATTCAATTTCCAGCATTACTGAGTATCTTTATTACCTGGGAGCAGTAAATATGTCTCCAGCATCCCCTATGGCAAGGAGCTGTTGTAAGGAATTATGTCTTTCTTACTTTATCACAAGGTGTGTCCTGAAAAGTTTGCCTCTCCTTTGCATCCTTGCTCCCCTCCTATCGGGAAACCAGATTTTTCATTTGGAAGCTCTGGGTAGCCAGTTCAAAGGTAGGCTAATTTTTCAGTAACACTATAAATAACTCTGTCTCTTGTTGCTCCTCCAGTTCAGCAGCTCAGGCCTCCTGACACCATAAAAGTCTCTGCCATTGGAACCTTTGCTCCATGGCTGCACATTTTTAGGCAATAGGGCATGTAACACACTTTTGAGTCTTCATATGCCAGGATGCAGAAAATCAATTTTAATGTCCCTACAAAAAAGAACTAGTCAAGCAGACGGCTATTAATATTGCCAGACACCCTACTGCACCGGAGGTATGAAGAGAAATGTTGCAAAAATTAAAAGAGACTTGGTGCTTTTTTTTGACCAATTACCGTAGTGACAGTAATTAGCAGTATAACACAGCAGGGGAATTGAAATGGAAAAGTGGGTGTCATCTTCTCAATTCTCTTAAGAAATATTTGTTTCAATAAAACAAAAAACAATCCAGAAAATGGTGCTTTTTTTGCCTGCCCTTTAGTAAATCACACTATCTTCACGTCAGCATCAGATCAGAGATCAAAGGAGAAAATCTGATGGCAACATCTAGATACCTAAAATACTCGAAGGGTGAAAGTCTCAAAAAAATTCCCAAGATGTAAGTTATTAAATAGTAATCATACTATAAAAATCTCCTTGTAGTTCTAAACAAAATCTGTGGTTTATATCTCTCAGCAATAACTAGATTTATCATTTCTTGCTGCATTTGAGGTATAAAAATACCCAGATTTTGATTTTTTTAAGCTCTTGCACCAGCTTCAGAAGTTATAATGCTTGAATTTCTCAGATGAGAATATAGAAAGTGAAAAGAGGAGAGAGTACAAATCTCAACAATCCAATTCAAACCAAATTAAATGTCTTCAGAATGTTTCATTTCAAGATATTGTCAGAGGCAAATTCTAAAATCTTGGAATCCACTGCAGAAGAGAAGTCAACAGTTCTTGTCGGCAAGTAACACATAAATGGAAATTATTTCAATCGTATGAGAATTTTAACTTTGCGACTGTGCCTTTCTAAGGATATTTTGAGTTGTGCATGAACTGACACTATTGTGTGCTCATACAAGGCTTCTTGTTCTTCCAGTTTTCTTCACTGTGTCTGTTGCCACTAACCTCTTCCTTTCCAACTGCATCCCGAAAGAATTTCTTAATGCTCTCTGTGCGGTTCTCATTGCTATCTATTGTTTTTACTCAGCAATAGAAAAAAGTTGTATTGCGCAAGATTTCTCTGTTAACCTATTTGCGCACACATGAAAAATCAGCCCAGCATTTGGCACTGTGCAAGTCTTTTCAAGTCAGCTATATATCACAAATAAATGGAAGTTCAAGAAGTAGATTTAGCTGATCTTTTATTTTCCTCTAAATATCCTCTTAAAAACAACATAACTGAAGCAACTTTATAAAGAAATCACGCTAAGTGCAAAGAGACAGATATAGTTGTGAGCAACGTGTTCATACAGCTCATTTAAATGTGTACTGAATTACCAACTAGACAATTCCCTAGAAACACCTACAATAAACAAAGTTCAGTGTGAATAGCTTTCTATTACAAGCCAGCTGCTTGCAAAATTAAGCAGATATTACTGTGCACCTTTTTTTTTTTTAACAGAGCTTGAGAAGGATTATTAAAGAACACGTTGAATGATTATATCAGAAAAAAATACGTAAGTACAAAAAGAGACTGCGAATGATTCAGACAGTTACAGACCTACAGACACATAAGCCACAGTATTCTGTATGGTAAAAAAAAAATAAAGAGACTATCTGGTATCTGAATAAGAAGCATAACTTTTTTATTGCTGCACATGCTCAGAATATATGAGGTTGAAAATGGATATTGAATGTACAATGCAAAAAAAAAAAAAAAAAGAAAGAAAAAAAGAAAGAGTGGTGAGACCTGGGTTGCGTTCTGAGGGACACATGCTGGTTACAGCTGTGTCAATGAAGCTTTCTATAAAGACTGCAAGGGTTACAGTTTCTACTAGATTATTTTCTATCAAAAAAAGAGGCTTCTTATTTTTTTGTCTCAGCATGAAATGATTTGAATATGCACACCAGTAAAACACAGAATCAGTGATCTGCTATTAAAACATGGCCATACTTTGTTAAAAATTCACCGGCAATAGCATGATTGGTTGGTGAGTTGGGAATATCTGGGTAAACCATGAACACAAAGGCTTTCTGGAAATAAATCAATCAATTACACTGAGTTATTTAACTACATGGAACTGTGTGCATCATTTCTCTGTATAAAATCATATTACATTTGTACCTGAGGTGGAGAAGATTTTCACAGTAAGGAGTGTTCTCAATATTGCAACACATATGCACAGATGGGAGACACGTGGAATATGCACTCAGAGGAACTTGGGGTAGCTTGGCAAAGATGCATTTCCCAGTGGAGGTGAACAAAAATACCCATTTTGTAAATGATGCTTTGGAAAAGTTCTGGAAAAAGTTGTTCCAGGAAAACCAACCCTTTCTGGGAGTGAGACAGAGAAGCCCCCAGGCAGGAACCGCGCTGGGGATGACACCCCGTAGCCAGGGGGAGGCTCTCCTGGAGCAGCCAAAAGGCGCCGGGACCCCCCACAAAGGTTTACCTGCTCTGCCGCCCTGCGCACCCCCTTCCCCAAACTGGCAGCTTCCCAGCGGAAAGGTATTTCGCCGGAAAAATCCCCCAGCGGCTCTCGCAGCAACTTGCGGCCGTTTTCATCCAGACGTGACGTTCTGAAGCAAAGCCGCACAGGTCGCAGATGTGTCTTTCATGCGAAACGTATGTCGGACAACTGTTTTTTATCCGTGCATATTAAGCCATGTCAGATCAGTGTTAGCGATCATTTTGTGACACTTCAAAAGCAAACGTGGGAGCTATCACGGCGAATACACCCCTGCCGTAAAATGATAGCAATAAATGGTGTCGCTGCCTTCCTCACAGCACATGCTGCCATCGGTGGGCTTTGCTCCTTGATGGAGGCAAACTAGTTTCTGATAAAAATCCTCAGACTCCCACGTTTTTTTCACATAAGGGATCAATTAATTTCATGGTGCTTCTAAACTGTTAAAAATAGCTATGCCTATTTTTTCTGTGCTCCGGATTTTCTATAGAGAATGCCAAGTTATTATATTATGATACCAATCTAGATGTACCTGCAGACACATTAATTCATGATGCATTAGGTTTCTTAATGTTTTGAGAGCCTAAAGCACACATCTGATGGAGCTCAGTCACTTTCCTTTAAGCAGTTCAGAGGCGTAGAACAGCTTAATAGCCCGAAGTAATAGCCAGGTTGCTTTTTGCCAGTTCTCAGTGAAAACAAGCTATCCTGTATAACCAAAAATCAGATGATAACTTTGCAGTTCCCTCTCTATGTCCTTCTGTTTGCAACATGTATGTTCCGCAACACACTTGATCCACTCAGTCTTTGTTTTTCACCAGCGTGTACAGTTCTTATCCCGTCGGGGCGTTGATTGGGGTGACCAACACAAGCTGTTTTGGGGACAGTTTCAGGGGTTTTGTTCAGTTAGAGATTCATGCCAAGGAAAGGGCTGCCAGCACCCATGCCTTACAGTGTATGTGACCGTGGCGGGGCTAGGGAGCCAGCTCTCACTGCAGAGCTTCTCTTTTTCCTCAGCTAATAAGGGTAAATCCTCTACTTAGAAAAGGGGACAGGGGAAAGGTGGCAGGTCAAAAATGCCTGCAACTCACACAATCTCTGCAATTGTGTAAGGAAGGGAATGGCTTGAAAACGGCTGCAGTTCCAGCTACCTTTTCTCCCCATTAGTTTTCTGTTCCATTTAAGAATCAAGAAAGAGGTCATGGTGCTTTACTCAAAGCTCTTCAAGTTATCGACTGGCTGTTTATCTACCAGAAGCCTTGATGTTCTGATAGGTGAGATCAGTGGAAACAGCCACTATCTAGCTTTTCCCTTCAAAACCTTCATTTGAGAGTATTTCTGATCAGAGGGAAAAAACAAACAAACAAACAAACAAAACAAAAAAAAAAACCTTTCTAAGTATTCTGAGTCACAGCACTCAATTTATATGTCTTTCTTTAAGGATGTAGCTTCTTTTTATATAGCAAGACTTTTTCCTTTTTAACCTAGAAGAAACTACTCTGGCTTCAGAAAGAAATACAGAGGATCCTCACCTTGTCCCGGGCTGCTCCTGAGTAAGAAAGTCTGGATCAGGCACAGTTTGAGCCAAGCAACTGCATCTCAGGCTGCAGGACCCTTGGGGGCTGCTGGAGGCTGCCTGCTAGGAGCTCTCTGGCCCATAAACATCAGTCCGGGGTAGGACAGTTAAAAATTCCTCCATCCCTGGTGTGGATATTGATGCACTGGGACCTATGGCTTACAATATTAGAATCATCAAAATCTATCCAAATGAGCTTTTATCATAATTCCTTGTAATTATGTAAATAGGCAGAGAGGGGAGCTGGCCGGGAGCCAGCCCTACCTCGGTGGTGCATATCTCCAGCTCCCTGCCTCATCCCCCTTTCCGGCCTCTCCTCCTCCCTGTCCCGACACATCCCTTCCCATCCCCTCTGTACAACCTCAGCCCAAGGCTCAGGGTGCTTGGGGGCCACACGGAAGCCGGGTAGGCTGGTTTTCACCCTCCAGTGATGCTGGAGGTACCCAGCGAGGGTGCCAGGCTGGCCTGGGATGGCCCAAGAGTCTCAAAGGGAAGAGAGGGACTCTTTATATGAGATTAAATAGCTATGTAATATTCTCAAATGCATTGTCTCCTATAGTTTTCTTTACCACAACAAAAGTATTTAATATTCTTGAGTCTTCCTTAAAAGTTTTATTTTTCTATTTACCATTTACAAATAGCAAATCAAATTGAACTCTCAGGCAGCTGTCAGTGTGAGCAAGATGAAGAGCAAGTGCTGAATTGTACAAATGCACTTCTTAAGGATCTAGCTCTCATTTCATCAAAAAGAACCTTTTGTTATTCAGCCTTAACAAGCCTTGATGGTTTAATCTAAAATCTCTGAGGGACGCTCAGCTCCCTCTCCTCTAATGAGAGCATTAAAGAAGCTTTGCATACCGCTCCGGACCCATGTTGAAGGCTTGGTCATCTGCCTTGCTCCAAGCACAACGGGACACAGTTGAAACCTATTACCAGACCATAGGCTTGTCTGGACACTTCACAGAGAGTCCATGAGTTGCAAGAGAGCTAGATCAGCAAGAAAGGACAAGCGCGAAGTGCGACACAGAGCAAAGAGGCACCAAGAACCTTGAGGAGAAACCACCCTCAAGACAAGGGTTAAGAAACAACCCTTCATGGGGGCCATGGATCCAGTGGGACGATTGCAAAGGCACCAGGTCTCCCACAGAATCCTTGTACTGCCACCACAACCCACTTGACAAGGAATTCGAGCTTTTCCCCTGGAGAACAGACTGCCTGTTCTTCTCGGAGAAGATGGAAAACCTACCGCACCCGAGGGAAGAATGCCAGCCAGCACCACGCTGGGCGTCTCCTTTTCCCACAGTCCCTTTCTCTGCAGGGCTGTCCAGGGGTGTTGGTGTTTGCTTCCTAAGCTAAAATGTTTCCTGAAATGCTGTCAAAACTTGTCATACACTAAATAGGCCAAACTGGCTGGAGCACTGGGTAGACTTCTCCTGAAAACTTGCCAATGCATCTTAATCAGTGTCATTTTATTCCTGGTCTTTTGGGGCAATGTCAAAAATCAAGTCCTATTGATAAATAAAAGTTAACTCTGAAACTCACTTTAACTTTTGTCCTGATGTGGCTTTCAGCCAAAGGCAAAGAGTTAGTGCTTTAATCCACTTCATCATCTATCCCTCTGGGGGTTCATAACTCAGCCATGAATGTTTGTTTTGAGCTGAAACTTGCAGTGCAGGTTCTCGGGTGAAGAGCAGTGGCAGAGGGGCAGGAAGGAGCCGGCTGCCCCAGCAAGAGCCACAGGAGGGACGGAGAGGAGGGATGTGAGGCAGAGGATGGGGAGAGTTCTCTTGCAGGGAGAGGGATGGGGAAAATGATAAGCTGCAAAATGGCAAGGCTGGGAGGGGAGGGAGTGGGAAATTATGAGGAATACAAGTAGTACCATCCATATATTTGGCTTGCTTATTCTTCTGTTATTGCTTGTCTGGCTTGATGTTTTGCTCTGCAAGCTCTTTCAGCAGAGGCTGAGGCTTTCTCCTGAGCCTGACTAGGTAGTGTGGGTGCCAGTGTAATACTAAGAATGATCATAACAACAGTTATAATAATGCCAATGCGGCAGCTTCTTACTTCTAAAACCACCGTTTTTGTTTGTCACTATGAACTTTAACATCTTCGCAAATTCTCTGCAGTTGTTTTAATACAGAATGAGACTTGATATAAATATATACTTTATCTGAGGTCCTACCACCGCACTGGATGCTTCGGCTTTTTTTTTTTCTAGTATATATAACACCCTTGTGAAGGGTGGAAATAGTATCTCATTTTATAGAGGAGGAACTGAGGTACACAGAAGTTAAATGACTTCCCTTAGGCCATATAGGATGTCTCAAGCAAAGCAAAGAATGAAATTGTTTTGTAGGATCCAGTGGCAGTCCTATGGCAGATTCCTAAGCACAGAGCCCTTGAGATGTGAACTAGGACCTTTACTGGCTAAAAAAGACAAAGTTAGACATCCTCTTATCAGAACCCAAAGTACTTTGTGAATATCATATTTACTGACAAATTTCTTTGATTTTGATTTCTAGAGCTACATCTTTAATTTCCTTAGTGTAAAGTTTGGTGGAAGGATATTAATAATAGACCCAACGAAACATTTTTGATTTCTAAAAATCTTTTTCTTCGCTGATTTGCAAATACATCTTATTGAACTGCTCTCTTGTTTTGCTTAGGTAGCTACTCTTTTCTTTACAAATATTTTCATGGGTAACATTTAAGTTAATTACACTACATCTGAAACTTCAAAATGATAATTGTCTTTATAACACACATGTTTTGGTATATAAAACATTAGGCCTGATTAAAGACACACTGGCAAAGAAATGTTGCAGTTGTAACCATATTAAAAAAGTTTTTTGCACCAGCCCTGATTTTCAGCTTCCTCCAGCCTTTGTTAGATATCAAATTAGAGAGAACATTAGAAGCTACAAAAAGGATGTTTCTGTACTCAGTTGATGAAGTGGTCCTCCACACACTAGCTAACATGTCAAGGATTATCTGATGGGTACCCTCACCCGGACCCTCACCCTCGTTTTGGGGCACAAAGCTTTCCTTGGGACTGTGACCCAAGTTACGCATCTTATGACAGTGTTGTAGTTGCTTCAAGCTATTCGATTTGCAGCAGAGACCAAGTTCCAGTGCAAAAGTACATAGGAAAACACATTCTTTAACAACTACTGACTGCTCAGTGTCAGGATAAGCATGATTAAGCAAGTGCATGAGCATGAATAGATGAAGAATCAAGATGTTCCTGGAAATGCTGCTTTCAGTGCGCAATCCTTAACAGAGATCTGCCCACTTAATTCTAGCTGAGAGACCATTAAATGATCAATCAACAACTCACCCACACAGCCATTTACCTTCAACTGAAAAGGACAAAACTTGCTTGGGAAGAAGAGCCACCTATTCAAGCAGGCAGTTGCAAAAGCTGGAAAACTGGAAAGCTGGAAAGCTGGAGAATGACAAGTTCTGATGAGGAAGATACATGCTGGGGTTACCCATGGTACCTCCATGTGGTCAGAGAGAAGCTGTATTGTTTAGAACGACTGACACCACCTAAGTCTTCCTGTACTTCATACTGGAAGAGGACTCAAATGAACACAACAATTATAATCTGCTACTTGCACGAACTTTTGCAACAGTCTATAATCACCAAGTTTGCTATCTTCTTTGTCACAAGTCCACATTATACTCCCATCAACATGCAAACAGTAGCATATCGTATGTGGCCATGCTAATGACACGTCTCTCGGCAATCTAATTACATGATTGACTTCCTCATATTAACAAGGACAGCTTAGCTGAATATATTGGCCATAAGAACGGCTTTTTTAAGATGCAGTTTAGAAGATCAAAAAACTCAACACGTGGTCACTCCCATTTCTTGAGCTGTTGAGTCATTAACAGGAAAATAGAGAACGATTCACTATATATGCCTGAGACATATGCGTCGCAATGCCATCTAGGTTGTCTTGTAACCAAGCACTCTTAACGCAAAGCAAAACCTTCACATTTTTCTCAAAGAATAGCTCACTATAATAACATAAAAGGCTAAAAAAGGCTATCAATAATGAGATCACATACCCGCAATTGATAGCTATATATGATCCAGACACTCATGCAGATCCATATGTACAGGTACTTTGTACTGTAGGCACATGCAGCCGCATGCCATTGAGAAATGCAAATGTTGAAAGGAGAGATGTAGGAGGGTCTCCTTAGGTAAATTAGACACTTGCATTTCAAGCACATGTGACACCCATGAATATAGAACTAATTTTTCTTGTACATCTTACATTGTCCCATTCATAGGATTATTAAACATGGCTCAACTCTCTAATGACACTTGACACTTCCCAGCCATCAGCCTAAGCAAGAAACTGAACCTATAGACAAACAGAATGAGACACTACTGGCACTTTGAGAAATTAAAAATGAGGGATCATCCAACCAGCCATTAATGTGGAACATCAAAAGGTGTATCATCAGAGGTCATAAATCCCACATGTATTCTCATTTCCAAAACCAAATTAACTGGCACATTCTTTGAAGTACTAGTGCTTACCCAGGAGCCGTTAAACCACTGCGAGGTATTGGTAAAGATCTAAAGACCAAGCTGAAGCATTTAACGCTTTATTTCTATCCATGCATGTTACTTTGAACAGGTGCATCACTGACTATAGTCTAGTCTGCTCACATTGAAATGCAGAAAAAGGCTTGGAGGCCACCCAAGAATATCCTACTCTGTAAAACCTTCAGGCCACCAGACCACGTGCTGGCAATGACAACCTGCTGTGGCAGCAAAGGGGACATTTGATCTCCCATGCGCATTGATTGTGTTTTTCTGCAAATCGGTCTGCTTTCCATTTTAAATGACATGTGAGCATGATGAACTCACCTCCCTGCACCAAATTCCTAGAGTCATCTCTTTGGGCCCTACGCCCATTTCTCACAAAACAAAAGAAAAGAGGGATAATAAAAAAGAGGGAGAGAGAGAGAGACAAAGAGACAGAGACAGGCAGAGAGTGAAATGTCCTGGTTAAATATCCTAGCTCTCTTGCTCCTGGGAACAAAAATTTGCTCTTTCAGGTAGCCCTTTCTGCACATGGTTGTACTTGCTGACATACAGTGGGACTTCGTACTCTGCCTTTTTCTGATTTTTTGCTTTCTTTTTGCTGATTATTAAATGTGTTCATTTTTCCGATATTTGTCTCTTTGGTCTAGAAATAGCATAGAAATAATATTTCAGCTGAATGAGAACAAGCTGACTTCTGATGTTTTCCACAATAGATTCGTTGATGTGAATATGAGAGATGATGCATTTGATTTCCTTCATTTTTACCAACCTCCAGAGAGTTTAGGAGCTTCTTGTCTACCCAGAAAAGATTTGTCTGTCTGATTTTATTCTTCTGTGTGACTGTCACTTCATCATCCTCTAAGTTATAATTATTCTGAAAACAAGAAGATAGAATTCATAAGGGAATTTGATGATGGGCCAGTTCCTATTAGTTTTGCTCACCCTGCTGATCTATTTGTAGCCAAATTCCACAATGAGCTTACATTAAGATACACTGTGCTGGCCCACTGTCATGAAAACAGTGACACCTGGATTTGGTGCTGAGACAGTGAAAGAAAAAAAATATTTTCCACCCACTTATCAATGCTCACTGAATAGAGTTCAGTTATACATAGCTAACCTGAAGTAGCATATATCTATTTACACATGTAAATATATTTTCCACAATTCCTAATATTTATTTTCACTCATTTTATTTATGAAAGAAAAGACAGTTCAAATATTATGCAGCAACACATTTTTTTTTTTTTTTAATCCTCATAGTAGGGAAATTACACACTGCTTGTTATTAACAACACCAGTCCTCATTCACTGATCTGTTGTGATAAGTCTGACCAGGGCAAACAAAAATATCAGCTGGGGCAGAGCAAACACATTTCCTCTTGCTCAGTAACAGCCAGTAACAGGCAGCGCTTTGCCCAGACCCCAGCACGACACTGCGCCTCCTCATGCATGGGAGGAACTCCCATTACTATTACTCCTCTACCTCTACTAGGTTCTTTCTCTGCCAAAAAAAAAAAAAAAAAAGAGAGAGAAAGAAAGAAAGCAGAATATGAGTTACTTCCTGGTACCTCTAGTTCATTTACTGGTAAGTATGGCCTTTCGCTGCATTTATCAGACACACACAGCTCTGACTGACACAAAAATATGTAAGTACATAAAACAAATGGATGTTGAGCAAGAGCTTCTGCTTCTCTTCCCTAGTCACATAGGGTTAAGGTGACATTCAATTACATTAAAAATTGGCAGCTTTGATTAAAGGAAGTCCTCTTCCACAAAATTAATGGATGGAAGCCACAGCCCCAGGATGTCATTGGAAAGAGGTGCTACTTCTTGACTTCAGTGAATCTACGGTGATCAGCACCTGCTCTATATCTGGTCTGCTAAATGCCACACTGGAATTTCCTAGGATCAATATGCCATAAGATCCAAACATGTCTCTTTGAAGGGATTTTACACCTGGAAAAGAACTGGAAAATGCCTCCTTTGAGATGTCGCTAAATGTTTTTTACATTCGACATCTGTACAGCAGTTGTGAAGATTTAATTCACCAGCGTGAACTAATGACATTTGCAGTTTTTCACAGCCAGTAGAGTTCTGACAACCCTGCTAGAGCTAGTAGCTTATCACTAATGATTTAAGAATTTAAGATGATTAATACTCTTGGACAAAATTTATTAGCTATAAAATCTTAAGTTCTGTATTTTCATCATAGCCTGCATTTTTCTATTGACTTTGATGTTTACTCTGATCAGTTTTGACACCTGCTTTGAGAAATCTCTTTGCAAAATTAATAATAAAATAAACAAATATCTCCCACTGGCTGAATATTTTTCAGGAAAATACTGAGTAAAACTTACAATCCAGAGACAATAAGCAAGTACTCCTGAGTTCATTGGTTAATAGAAACTTTTTTTTCTCTCATATTATCTTACAGATATATTCAGGCACACATAATTGCATGATAAAAGTAGAATTCATAGGGGAATTCATCAGAGAACTGTTTGATTTAGCTACCCAAGACCTGGAGTGATAGAAATTGTACACAGTTTACAGTTACACCATTATCATTCTTTTCAAGTTTTATTTATACTAGAAGGAGGTGCCTGAAAGACTCTTTGCATTTAGATATGAATGGGAAAAATGAAACAACAGGTGGAGCCAGTATCTGTCCAAATGAAGCACCAGCCCACCAGAATTGTTGACAGGAGTCCTTTCCCAGAGCATAGAAATTCCAGAAAATAACTTAATTTTGTAGTTGAAATAACATGAAAGCACTTTACAGCACAGTCTGACTAAGAAGAGGACAAGATTATATTAGGCCACTATTCTAGCTATTTCATATATAAAACTGCAGGCATAAGAACAATGTTAGTAGGTGAGAACAAAGGTCCATCTAACCAAATGCCCTGTGCCCAACAGTTACCAAAAGCAAGTGGCTCAGGTAGAGAAGATAAGCAACAGTTCAGTTCTATAAACATGCTATTTTAAATTAAAAGATCAGGTCCTGAATTTCTGTACTCCAGAGTAAGTAGTGGAGTAGCAAGCTTACAAGCACTTTTTTCTCAGAAATTTTAATGATAAGTAGATGTGCAAAGACGTCATTTTGTTTGTTGTAATACAAGTATTTTAAAAGAAGTATTGCTCTACTGTTAGTGGTTGAAGAAGATATATGACTATTAAAAAATCAGCTTCACCAAATGATTTATCTGCTTTTCTTCACCTCCAAAGGATAATGATGCTGGTGGGATGTGTTGTACATAACATCCAAACGCTTGAGGCACTACCCGTGTTTGAAACGCTCCCCAAGCAATTCCGACTGCAAGGAAAACTGCAGCTGCTAAAGGCTGATGCCACCATGCAGCACAAATCAACTATGATTTTGGAAGCATCTATTAGCTGAAATACACTTGTCCAGTGTACACTGGCCAGACTTGGCCAGTCATATCACCAGGCACTCAGAATATCAACTTCTTCAATAGCCGTGGTCATAACACCCTTGGATTCTTGTAAAGATCCTTATGCTTAGAGGAAGGGACAGATGATTTAGTCAGTTTAATATTATTTTTTAATATTCATATTTGCCCCCAGAGCTGATCCAGCCCAGTGCCTGCAGTGCTAAAACCCAAACAAAGCAAACATTGCTGTCTGAATACACTTGGTCAAGATAAGCACCTGAAAGTTAAGATTTCCATCTGAATTAAAGCACTATATCTTTTGAGGTTTGTATCTCACTATTTATAGCACAGCACCATGGGGCCTGGTCTTGCAGCCCTTAATCATATGAATAGCCCCATTCAGTACCACAACTCATGAGAACAAGGCCTGAAATAGCATCTTTCACTGTCTCCCTTACCATTAGCAACTGCTCGCGCTGAGGCTGCAGAGGAGATGCCATTATAACCCACAGTCCAATTCTGATCTCAGCTTGCAGTGGCAAATCATGGGTAAATCCACCACAGTCACTGCTGTTACTGCAGGAGTAAAACAGCTGTGAGCTAAGCGGGATCAGAATCAGATCATCTGCTTACAGGCTCACATGTTTCCAAAACATTCTCTGATGGGGCTGAAATTTTCCATGATTGATCTCTGGCCAAGAGCAACTCTTCTTTTTTTTTTCTTTTTATTTTCCTTTTTTTTTTTTAAGTATGAGCAAAACATCCATTTTTTAGAGCAGAGAAGACTTTGGAAGGAGGACAGAGCAAAGTTGTGAGGGATGATTCTGTAATCTGCTGACTTTTTTTTAAGCATTTACAACCCCATAGTATAAAATTGGACTTAATACCACAAGATAGTTAATTGCTTAAAAAGACTGTGAAAAAAAGCATTCTTGGACAAAACTACTGTTTTCCTCCTGCCTCTTGCACAAACAAAACTACTGCATGTATTTTTCGGCATAGTGCAAAGTTAGAAATCAGAAACATACCTCCATACAGCTATTTACAGAATGAGAATGAATAAACCTGATTATAAAACAAATAAATCTTTGTCTGTGTAGTTCCTGAATGCTTTGCAGAGCCTACCCAGGAGCCTAATTCCCAGGTCCTAAACCCAGGAGAAAAAGCAAGAGCAAAGCTCCTCATAAGAGCAGCGCCAAGAAGAGGGTCAGCTCATTTGCAACTGAACTGTTTATACAAATACATTAAAAAGCACAGAGCCATTTTTAGATGTTTCATTGCTATCAAAAAAAAAAGCACAAAATTATAAACGTCTCTTCTAGCCTTTGCTGCAGACTTCTGGATAAAGCAGCACATTACGAACACAGAGCAGAAGATGGAGAGCCTGCTTTCGTTTCTCCAGGTTTTTGTTTGCAGCTCAGCAGTTTCTGCCTGAGTGCAGCCCAGATTTGCCGTGAGGTCACCAGCCATTCAAAATCGCTCCCTCTCCCTCAGACCAGCCAAGCCTCATTATATTTCTGTGCAAACATCCTCCCAAAATCAGAGCGCCGCTGACAAACAGCTTTGCACTGCCGAAAACAACAAGGTAAAGCGCACGGAGCTGCAGGTTGCCACTCCATAGTATGGGGTGAATCTGCAAGGAAATATGCCCCGCATTAAGGCCCCACGTCTTTAAACTTGACAAAAGCACCAGTGCGGGGTGCGTGTTGTCCTAAGGAGGTGCTCTGGATCTATACAAGGGTCAGTTTGATAAGACGGTCACACATTTAATGATTTTCCTGTGCACACAGCGAGGGCCCAGCCCTGGCTCAACAGCAGAATGACCTGTTCAGCAAAAAGGGTAGTCTGCAGAGAAGATCTAACGCAGAAGGGGGAGAAAAGCTTCACTTCACAGGGCAGAGAGAAAGCGCTGCTTGGAGGAGAGCCCGTATTTCAAACCAAGGCGGCACACACCTCTCCTGCCCCACTGCCTTTGGCTCTCTCTGCTCACTCGCTGTTGGCAGGAGAGCTTTTCTCTTTCCTCTCCAGACAACTCCTGGCCTTGGTTAGGTTCTGATTAGTGTTCATGTGTCTAAAAGGTAGGCAGCACCTTGTACTCATGTCTGACACAAAGCCAGGTACCCCTGATACAAACACCATCATCTGGGAGGTGCCCGCAGAACAGCCTTGAACCCAGCGCGGGGCTTTGGTTCCCTCATTAAGCTCTGACCTGGGCAAAGCCTTGGGCAAACTGCTCACTGCCCTCCAAGGCCTGGGGATCGGGACTGCACCGAGGAGACAGGGTGGTGCCTCCGGCGCGCAGCCTGCTGCGGCCTCCCAACACCGTACCCGGCCCTTGCAGCTGGAGCCGGGATGGGCGGCCCCCCTTACATGACTAATTCCAAGCCGAGCTTTGGTTTATGGCTCTGGATTTCATCAAGATGTCTTCTTCTAGCACAAAATTACGCCTCTGCCTTCTGCCGGCAAGCTGCGGGGAGCAGCATGCTCTGCCGCAGGGGCTGAAGGCCTAGGTTGGGTTAAATGCGCCGAGGCACAAAAACAGTGTGGCAACGGGTGACCACAGAAGTACCAGGGTTAGACATGGTTTGTTTAGTGCCAGAAGTATGCAAGTCGCTTTGCCAGACAAGAATCTTCCTCCCAGAGAGGCTCCCAAGGAGACTATCATCAGTCTTTTTAAAGTATTCGCAATTTGCTGGCTGCAGCTTTCCACTGGAGTTGGTCTTGCCTAGGGGCTGTACACTTGCAGGGTTGGAAAACAGAACACTGATGTCTCCTTGCCAAATTCAGCTTGTTCCTTGGATTGTTTCCTTCTCTAATCGCTGTTTATCTTTACGTGGGCCAGATTGGCCTGTTTCTTCCGCTTTTTCACTAGTCTCTACAGCAATCTCTGTAGAGACTAGTGATCTCTAATCTCTGAAATTCTTTCTTGGCTAACCACGATTCATTCATTGGGGAATAAATTTATTCCTTTTCTGAACAATTAGTAAGCACTCCATGACTTTCCAAAGACTTTCCAAAGACATTTCATTTTCCAAAGACCTCAGCCACATTGGATTTCCAGATTTCACAGCAGTAGCACCTATGTGTGCCCATACTTTTCTCCTTATGGCAAAGCACCTCCTACTCATTGCCCAAAAAGATCTCTGACTCTGACGAGTCTGACTCTGACTCTAATGAGTGAGCTCTTCCCCACTCCCTCCATTTCAACAGAAGATGACAAATGAGTTCTCCAAACTCGCCCTCAACTGAGCTTCTAGGCTGGGATTTCCATGAGCAGACTATGTTGATGATTTCCACTCAGATTTTCACGATATTTGTTTTAATCCCATCTAAGGACTTTTGCAGCTTCTCAACTCCCAAGCCCTTTTGTTTAATACTCTATTATCACTGCTTACATTTCATTATATGCTTTACTCTGAATAGAAAAGATAGAAGAATAAAAAATGACCAGCCCTTTTGCAGGTAGACAAATGAAGGAGGGGAAAGATTAGCGTATTCCTTCATAGTCTGCAGCAGAGACATAAGCAGAACCTCAGAATCCCACGTTGAGTTACTTAATCACAATTTCATAATTTTCCATCTGAACCCACTCTGTTTTTTACTGATTCCAAAGGTGTCAGAAGAATATGCTTTAGAAGTCAGTATCTATATGGGTCTGGGACAGCACGAGCAACATTTTTACACTGAAGTGAGGGAAAGTAACTGGCACTAAAGCACTGGGAGGCATATTCAGCCCTTACATAAGGGAAAGCAACACTGCTTTGCCAAGTCTGACTTTGCTGCTATGTCCGTAGCATTCATATTTCCAAAGTTTTGCTGGCCAGAGTGAAAAGGTTTTTGGTAACCCAAAGAAACCATCAAGCCCAGCTTCAAATGAGCTCTAAGGCAGGAGCCTTGCATGCTTCCCTGAGGGGGTTTTCATGCATCCGGCTGTGTCAAGCTCCTAATTAAAAATAAAATCTCAAGTCCCTGGCAAAAAGCATTTGCCAGGACCCCTTAATTGGATAAGCTTGTGTTCAATTTCCTAGTGCCTCTATAATACATTTATATACACTCTGCTAACATTTCTCCTGTTCTAGTAGTCAAATATGCAAGTCTTTATGGAAGAAAAGTGCCATGATTTTCTAAAGCTCTGGTAAATCTTGCCTGTGTAAGACAGTGCCCAGGGAGGTCATGTCCAGACAGTGGGCATTTATGGGCAGATGGATGTTGTCTCCCTTTCGGAGACGAGTGATACTTCATTCAAACAGTGACATCAGCTCACAGTGCTGCAAACAACTAAGTTTACTCGGGATGCCTCAACTCACTGTCTGGAAATCTTTAAGATATGTTGTATTATCCTGACCTGTGCTTATCTGTGTTCAAATAAAATGAGTAAGTCTACTTTTTTTTTATGATCTTCTTTCTCATTTAAAAACAATTAAAAAAAAAAACAACTGAATCTATTTTAAGAGTCCCCTTGTCATTTTCCATAAAGAGGCACAAACGTTGCAGAGCTAAAAATATGAAATGATAATCCATGATAACTTTGGCCCTCCAAAGCAAACAGCAGAAAGAAAGAGGATGCTGGGCCCTGGGATGCTGAAGCAACACAGCCTCTCTGCTGTCCTTGAGCAACAAAATTTTCCCCTCCTCTACTCCACCCTTTGTAGCACCAGTCAAATTTAAAGATACTGCAGCTTCTTGACTGCAGCTCATAGCCAAAAGACTACACCCTTTTGTGGTTGCGCTTTCACTGGTTAAGGCAATACTTCAACCGAGGCTCTGGAGATCCTTGGAAAATTCTGCACAGTTACTGCAGGCTGGAGGAAGGGTCCTATGCCCCATTTCCTTGCGCTACAGAGACTTGCACAAAAAAACACCATTTTATACAAAAGATAAATGCAGTAACACTTTCAAGATATGGTCTAATCGCATTCAGTTCCTTCAGTGCTTGCTGAAATCATCATGATGAACTCTGACAGTGTTAATGGGGGTGCTATAAGTATCTATGTAGGACTGCCTCTGTAATTCAGCATTAATTAGCTGAATCATTATTTTAGAGTGTTACTGAATTATCTTATAATTACCACCTAACTTGGTGCTTGTAAATGAGGCAACAGAAGGAAAAGGCAATTCTTTTAAATGTACTTAAAGTTAAGAAGGCATAATAAACACTCCATTCTGTCCTTTTAGAAGGTTTTTTTTTAATCTTCTATAAGATGTAAGGCTAGCACAACTGTTTTAATCTAGACATTGTAGATTTATTGTATTCATTATAACAAATGGAAATGAATATTATTCAGGTTTATTACCCTATGGTATATCTTTATGAGCCCACGGAAAACCATGTTACTTCTTTATCCACTTCTTCTGAAGAGAATAAAAAATCCTGCTCCAATGAACAGTACTGGGAAGGGAAGAAGAGAAGGAAGGAAGGGGGGAAGGGAGGAAGAGAGGAAGGGAGGGAGGGATGGAGGGAGTAAGGAAGGACTCTGATTCTCCTAATATACCTGTTTTGCTAACAACTTATCTATTCTGGTTCCCAACACAATCAGACCTAATTGTTGTGGACTGAGAAGCCTCACTACCACGTGAATGGGAAGGTAGTTAAGAAATTCCACATGCATTTTGTTGTCACTGATTCTGCTTGGAAAGCACTAATTCAGCAGTATGCTCACGCCTGAAGCATGCAGGAGCATTGGCAAAGGAAAGAAAGGCAAACTATGAAAGCTTTTGATATCTGGCTGGATTCGTCTCACAGTCCTGGAACAGGGTTTGCACGTTGTGGACGAGACACTCGGCCCACGTAATCACTTGTCCTTCATAGACAACAGTGTACACCTTTTTGCAGGATTTTTTGATAACATGCTCATGTGTTTATGAAGATGTAAGAAAGTGTGTTAAGTGAATCTCACCTTATTCTCAGAGTTTGACTGAAAAGTACTTTTTGTAAGTTCCCCACGTAGACAAAAGGAGAACGTCCAGGTCAACAAATCTGAGGTCTGGTGGACGAAAGGGGAGTTAATGTTGTGCAACCAGTTGTACTAGCAACCAGACATTTCTTGCATGCTTTTGTTTCTCAGGGTGTATTTAGAGATTTGCAGCAGGCAGTTACAGTCTACATTCTCTTGCTTTTAAAGCATACTCCTTTTGCGGGAGTCACCAACACACTTAGAGCCTCCATTTCACTAGTATTTTTGCAGGGAGAGCTGAGGGTACTTGAGTACTTGAATTTTTTACAGCTAAGTGATCCTAAATATAAAGCAAAAATCTCTATGTGTATATGAAAAACATAGACTCTTGAAAAATCCGTGTCACAACCAAGTTTTCAGCCTATTCCCAAATACATTTCTTCCTTTACAGTAAATATTATATGCAGTGTGAAGTAATGAAACAGTTTATTGTGGATGACTGGTTATAGGATGTTTCTAATGCACCTGAGGTTTGAAACAGTAAATCAAACCTTATATTTATATCTATGAAAAGAGATGATTTTCATATCCTAGTATGTTTATTGCTTTGAGACTAAGCCTGTTATTTATTAGGGTTCACTTTGTAGTTCTTAAAAATGACAGAATATTACTATTGTGGTTGCTCTTCTCAGTAGACTCATGATGGCATTCACTCTTCATTCTCTACGGTTTAAATCATGCAAAGAATTCCTACTACAGTTAAACAATTTGATAGCAAATAACCACAACTCACAATTCTTACAATTTTACAGGTCACAGGAAAGTGTAGTTTTTTTTACCTGAGTTTCTCAACTCTCTTAGCCAAGTCAGTGGGTTAAAAATAATATCCAGTAACTTGTCTTGAAAGGCAACTTTTTAAAAAAAGAAGTGCTGATCCATTATTAGGGAATACAACCCTACTTAAAACTACAATATTAAACATCTGGAAGCTTATATGATGAAAATATGAACCACACACACAAAAAAATGGTTGGAAGGGACCATGGAAGCTCAATCAGTCCAACCTCCTTCTCAAAGCAGGACTGACTTTACAGTTTGAGCAGGCACCTCTGAGTCTCAGCTAGGCAAACTTTGGGTTATTTTCCAAAGCTCCAGATATAAAATCCAGCTCTTCATTCTGCTTTCATTCAGAGTAGTCCCGGTTTGGGGATATTTTGATTTGTGATTCTTCCTCAAACCGTTAGCATAGCCAGTGGTTTCCTGTTTGTAAGGTTGCCTGCCGCTTTAAGGATCCTACTTCCAACTCTTCATAACACTTCCAAACATGCTCCAAAAAAAATGTTGCCATTCTGAGTGAATTTTTTTCTTTGGATTTTTTTTTTCTAATTTCAGCCAAATTAGCTCTGATGCTTTAGGGCCAAGCTGGGAGAAGGAGGGTGAAGCCGGGAGCAGGCTGGAGGAGCCGAGGAAGGCGGCAGGAGCTGCTCACAGACTCCTCCGTGGCGTTCCCGCTCCCACACCAGAGCACTTCCACACAGTTCGGGTCTCCCTCTCACCGCGCTCACGCTGTGGACTGCGGTGACACAGCTAAGAACAGCCCCAAATGGCAGTCTGAAACCCAGAGAGATGCGAGTCCAACATTTCCGCTATTTTTGGTGTCTATTTTGAGCCACTATGTTTTTTTTTTTTCTTTCTATTTCTCATCGTAATTACGTAACAGTTTGTGCATTCAGAGTTCATTACAGATGTACCCGCTCCTGTGTCTACAAACCGGAAGCCGTGGTCAAGTATCCATAAAAAGAGGAACACTAAATTAAAGTTAACTTGATTATAAATAAATAACTGTGCAGCATCCTATCAGGACCCCTTGGCAGGGACGAAGTAAGAACCGAATGCTCCAGTGCAACCTGCAGCTGTGCCTACCGGTTCCCAAGACTCCCGCTTAGACAGGCAGGCGGAGTTGGGCAGCCTCCAAAGTCCACCATGGTCTAAAAAGGGAAACTCGTCAAGACTGAGGGGTAGTGAAAAGGATAAAAGGGCCGGACACCCCACGGAAATGTTGCAGCCTGCGCTCAGCCTCCTTCGCCGCTCCTGCTGCGCAGGGTGAAGGCCCTGGGCAGCCTCCTCCCGGAGCAGCCTGCCCCCGTGAGGGCCCGCTCCGCTCCCTCTGCTCCCCGCAGCGAGCACCCGGAGCTGCCGGCGCAGCTCTCCCGGGAGATGGTTTCTTTCCAGCCCGCAATTAAATGACTTCTCCTTTCCTCGCTCTTCCTGTTTATGTATTCCTGGCTCGCTGTGATTGGGCTTGGGGGCCGGAGCGTCACTCCTTGCTGCACGGGATTGCCCTTTCCTCTCCCCCCGCTCCCCTTACAAGTGACTTTCTTAACATTTCTCCCATGCATCCTAATAAGCATGTTGCGAACTTTAGGCTTCAGGTCCCTTTTTCCTACTTAAAGCCTCCTTAAACGCAGCTTTACACACCACCGTCTCTGAAAACATTTAAAGACAAAGTGCCTTTTGGGCGTTTATTCTGTTTAACTCAAAGAGTTTTTTGGTGCCTTGCTGCATTAAATTGCCACATCCACAGGCAAATGCAATGCAAGGTTTGAAAATGAAAGGACTCGGGCTGCACAGAGGCCGCCTGGCACCTGCCCCGATTGCGGCGTGGGGAGGTAACCCCAGGTTTGAGGCACTGGCTCGACTGCAAACAGAAGATGTTTGCTCAGGTAGGCTTGAACACGTGCAGCCTCCGTCGCCCGATAGCCTGCACAGCACCCTGACATTTATAACTGTGTTGATTCTTACGGCTACGTTAAATCTTAATACTCTGGCTTTGGCAGGGGAAGGTGGTTTCCGCACCAGTGTGGAAAAACGCAGATGCAAAAGTACCAATATGCTGTGGGTTTCCTTAGGTGCATCCTGAACTCAGTGTAAACGGACCTTATTTATTCCTGGGTTTCTTTTTAAGATCTAGGCTCAGGAAACATTTTATGTTGATTTCACACTCTTTCGGGCATGAAACTATTTGCCTGGGAGCCAGTGCCAAGACCACAAAATCCATAATTCCTGGCTGCCGTTTCATTGGGATTTGCTGGCAGCAGCCGCCGCCGCCCCAGCACCCTGGACCACAGGTACGGCCAGGGATTTGGGGCCATCAGAAGTCGGGCTCGCAGGCCAGGCCGTGCTCCGCACCCAAGGTGCTTGCATACCAAAACTCAAAAGGGAGCTCCTTTAAAAAAAAAAAAAAGTTTCCCTGACAGCTCGCAGATCCACATACGTCATTTCTTGGCATGTATCTGTCAAATTATTTGGCAGTTCCCTCCATACAAATCATAACAGTTTAGCTGCAACAATTTCCAGATCAAAACTGTCAATCAGTAGGCAATTCCCACAAGGACAGGCAAAAGGACCTGATTGGGATATTGAAAAAATATAGATGCGATAAACTAGAAAAGCAAGATTTCCCAAATGAGGTGGACTGAAATTGAATGTGATTTGTGTATTTCTTTGCACAATATAAGACAGTGAGCTGTCATACCTACCAGATCTGGAGGTAAAACCTAGAAGGTGAACTGCAATTCATCTATTTCTTCGGCATTCCCTCCTTTTAAAATTAAATAGGCTTTTCTTTTCTCTTCCATTATTCTGAGGAGGCAGTAAACCTCAGTCTAAATGAACATTTACATGAAAATCAGAGCTCTCCAAGGCATCTACTGAAACTCCTGTAATACAATATTTGCTTTAATTTGATTTTCTTTCTCGCCTATGGGAGAGTTTCAATCACATTTGGTATGATTTATAATTGTACTCCCCATCCTCCTGCGTAGGTCATTCCCATTCCTAAAACTGCATTGTTTGACTAATAAGAATTCCTCTTAAAGTAAACAGCTCAGTAATCAATATTGTTCACAGATGATAGTAAATACAGTCCAATTTTTATGAGGGTCTCTCAGATGTCAGAAAGTTCACTTTAATCTCCAAGAAATATAATCTGTTTACATCACTCATGGCCTCTTGCTGTCTCCTTCATAAAGACTGTTTTCTTGGGCTCACTGAATAATCTCTTCCACCCTATCTTAAGAAAAAAAAAAGCCAGCTTCATGATACATGTTTCAAGCAGTCTTTACCTTCTGTAACTCAAGTGAATCAGAGAATCCTATTTTGTGATTCTCATTCATTTATCTCATCCATTCAGTATTCAAAATTGCACACAAAGAATACAGCCATCTTCTTAAAGATACTTAATTCTGCTTTCATGATATTTATCTTGCTTGGCTTTGCTACGCTTTGTTAATAATCTGCCAGGTGCTTTTGAAACTATTTCTCAAACAAAACAAATACATATTTTTAAGAGCATTTATGGAATAAATAAATGTACGGATCAAAGAGCTAATAAAATAGCATTTAGTGTTATATTCATAACAATATATTAGTCACTATCAAACACAATGATGAGCAACAAAATAAAAACTAAAGTCAATAACAGAATTCAAAAACTAAATAACAATCAAAATACATATTATTTATATTTTTAATCTATGCCATAACATACCAAAGTTCTACCATGTTTGACTTCATACTCAACCCAAAAGGAAATGTTATGTTTATCTAGAACATACTTTTCACTAAACTAAAGAATGTAATAAATACTGTGGGTCTGATTTTTGTCTCCACACTTATCTCCATGAGTTTAGTTGCATGTCTGCATGATATTAGATAATCATGTTATGTATTCATACATATATGCAATAAAATAATCCCCTAGCCACAGGTGTATTTTCTGCTTAGCCATGTATATGTATCTGTGAGCTTGTTGACTAGTCATATCAACCACCATGTGAAACTGAAATTAGAGTTCCTATCTTTCAGTCAATATATTTCCCCAAGATTTTTTTTTTAATTTGGTGAGATCCCTCTTTCTTGTAATACAACGCTCTTAACAAATCAGCATTTGCTTCCTTAACCAGCTGCTTTCTCCCAGCTGCCTGTCTCAGCTTCAGGACTAACAACTATGAGGAGGAAAAGAAAGGGGGGGAAAAAAGAGTAAACAAAAACAAAACAGCAGATATTTCCTGCATATTTCTTTGGTTTCCTTTGAGAAACTGTGGGGTTCACTTTAGAAATAGTGTGCATTACCCCACCTCAGGTCAGCTCTTCCATCCATATTACGGGTTGGCTTGGAAACATTCCCTTCCTTACAGTGTAAATGACACAAGTCTTTCCAACTTTTCTTCTCATGTAACTGCTCTTAGCAGAATATCTTTACAAGGAAGATAACAAACTTTGTCAGTCTGCACTGCATGATAAAGTGCAGCTCAGAGACAGCTAACTTATCTCCAGAAACTAGGTGAGAGACCAAAAGTATGGTACCTCCCGAGTTAATATACCCTGTAAAATAAATTAATATACATTTCTGTAATGTATGCACTCTAACTTGTTTTACTTGCTTTGATGGTGGCCATACTCCAGCTGCACACAAAGGGTATATTTGCTCATGTCTTCAAGGACCATGTAGTTTGAGCCGACCATATTGTTAAAAACAAACAACAAACCAAAAAAACAAAACAAACAAACAAACAAACAAAAAATCCTGCCAAGCACTGGGACAGGGCAAACTTTGCCATCTCCAAGACTTGGAAAGCTCATGTTTAGAGACATTTCCGAAGATGACACATGCACATCATCACTCAAAGTGTTTCCCAACCAGAAGTGCCCTGCCCTGGCAAAAAAATCCTGCCAGTTTCCAAAAGTGACATTTGACAACCTGAAAGGGTAACAAAACTGATGTGTGCCAAGCCAGAGACAGCCTTACCCTACGATATTTGGTGCGAGGTTGATATCATGGTAGCTCTTTTCTTGGGGCAACAGTTTTTGGCTAGGTCTCTAGCTGACACGACTTATCAGTTACACTACAGAGCAACAAATTGCGCGTGTCTGCAGGCAAACAGCGAGAGATCCTGAAATCCATCATCCCAGACTCAAAGCCAACTACCAGCAATACCACTATCCATACGTCACTCACAGAAATGAATGTTCACAGATGATGGTTCCAAGAGATTTACACTGGTATTCAGGGGAAAATGTAGAGAAATGCTGTCTTCTAATTCTCTAGGCCATTTGTCAGGTTGTTAATGCACCCCAAAGCCTATTCCCCAGCTCAGTGGGATTTACCTCACACTGCTAAAACTTCCAGTGTAACAGAAACTCTATCAGTCTGCTCAGTTTCAAACTCCTCAAGGGTTTCTTCATTGTTTATTCTTTTATTTTTTGCCTTCGTCATAAAGTGAAGCTTCTTGTTTTCAGATGTGTCTCACTGCCCTGAAAAGCACCCTAATCTAACCCATGTACACACTCAAGCGTTTGCAATCACGGGCTGTTGCCATACAGTAACACTCATGATGCCTTTGACTGCATTTATCAAAGTCTTTATAATATTGTGCTTTTCCTGTGCTGAACAATACCTTTAACATTGTCCCTTGCAATACACAGGCATTAGCCTGGGGACTAACCTTGTCTTTTTTTGTTTGTTTGTTTGTTTGTTTGTTTTTTGTTTTTGTTTTTGTTTTGCAAACCTTGCACCTCTGAAAAGAATATCTCAATTCACCTGAATCAGGCAATGGAAAAATATTATTAACTTTAAATCCAAAAAGTAAAAATAGTGGAGATGTACAGCAATAACAGGAATCAGATTGAATATTACTTTCTAGCAAGTCCTGAAGCAACATAATTATGTGGCCGTTGCTGCATCAAGCCAGGAATAACCACTGAGCACCCTGGAAGGCACATGCTGTCATTTACAGATGATCTTCAGATTGGGTTGGTCACATGTAAGGCTGTAGCCTCCCTTTTTCTTTTAGATATTACTGAGATGCAGGGAGCTGGGAAAGAAGCAGAGGCAGGGAATGGGGGAGACCCACTTTTCTAGTTTTGACAGATTGTCAGCCCTCATTAGGGTTTTTTTGAGCTGTTTTCCCTACTGGTCCATAACTGGAGTGGCATATCATGTCCTATTCCTTATCAAGGCCACTGCAACATAATCTGGGGAATCTCAAATCTTGGCCATGAAGGGTCCTGAGAAGCAAACGCCTTCCTCACTTAATAAACATCATAAAACATCACCTTTCCACCTGAAGATTGATAGACCGTTGCCAGTCTTTTGCAAACTTCATGGAAACACACCTCTGGTACCAGTCACAAATGACTGTCTCTCTATAACAATCCCTCTAATGTGATATTCAAAATGACCGCCAGTCTCTGCTCACCAAACTGTACTCTGGAAGCCAAGGCCTCTAACTGGGGATTATGAAAGGGCTGCTCCAAAGGTGCCCAGCTCTGCTCTCTCCTTTCTCCCCTTTCACTTCTCTCCCATTTCAGTCTCTCCTTGTCTCACATCCAAATCTGGACTTGACTCTTCAGCTTCATGGGGAAGTGGCCTTGGCTCGAACCCTGAAGAAACGTCCCCAGCCCAGGACTTAACACCCCATCTGCACCCCACCAACACCCCAACTACAGCCAGTGAAGAGATCTCACAGGAGTACCATGGACACCTCTGCGCTCGCAGGTAGGATGCTCATCTCATACCAACTTCCCTCTGGCAATAAGGCATTTTCTTATACACTGAAACTCTAACAGTGGCCTCCTTCAGTTTAATTCTCTGCAAAAACTAAGAGATTCTCCACTCCTGAAGGACAGCATTTCCATCTCTCACATTTCACTGGTTAATTTTTGCAAAGATTTGTGATGCTTCCAAAAGTAACTACCCACCTCAGTCAGCAGACAGTACTACTGTATCCCTGAGGAAACAGAAAACGCCAAGGGTTCACCGGCATGCTTCAGGTTTTCCACAGGGCTGAGCTGGATGGGCTCCAACTGCACCTCACTGGCATTTATCCGGAGACAGCACTTCCCATCATTCCCAGATCCATTCTCTTCACCATTTTGTCATTTCCAGCATAAGCTGTACTCACCTTATACTTACACTACAGGTTTGGAAATCATGCTGTCTCATTGCATATATGCTATAAAGATCATAGACACCCATTATTTTATGTCATATCCACTTTGTCTTCTTAGTTACTCATATACATTTTGTATTTTATATGCATGCTTTCTGGGTTATTTGTAACCCAAATTATTTTTCATTGTCCATCAAAAGGAAATGCCTCTTCATACCATTCTGCATATTTGAAGCTTTTGTATCAATCTGATTTACTTGGAATCCCTCCCTCTTACTTCATCTTACAGATATCAAAGTAGATTGGCAAATGTTGAACTCACTATCTTTTTTAAATGTGAGAGAGATCACTTAGCCCATCAACTCTTCTACTCAGTATCCCAGCAATTTGTAAACTCACAAATTTCTTATTTGTGTGTCTTTGTCTCCTGGATCAGTCTTGTTTTTTATTTTAATTGGAACTGGTATGAGAAAGCTATGCTCTTTTGACCCATTATACCTACAAATGATCTTTCTGACACCTTCAACTAAAATGGACCAATTAGAAGGGAATTTTGTGACATCCCTTAACAAAAACTCCTCACTTTTTGTCCCTTCCCCTATGTAGTTCCCAAAAGTCAGGCTGTCCTTAGATTTTTTTTCCTGCAATTGAACTGTGATAATTTTTTCTATAATGAGGTAATTATCTACTCTCTTTTGGTTTCACCTTAGTAAGTTCTGTGAGTCATAGACCTTTACATTTACCGCATATACACCTACTGACAATCAACATGGAATCGTAGTCCCTGGTCCTCATTTGCTCTGCACATTGGATTTACATCCATCTTAGAACTAGTTACCTTCAGTACAAGATTTATAAAGAAAATGCACATATGGAGCATGTGCATTTATTTGCTCATTTATGACTCTCAGTTAAAATGGTCTAGTTCTTTCTCTCCCAAAGACCTAAATCATACGTCACTATTGTTATAACAATATAAAAAGAGTATAAATATTTAAAAATCATCAAGCTCAACATCCAACTCCTTAAGACTACACTTCATTTTTGTTATTTGTATATATTACTCTTTCTTTTAGAGTAATACTAAGGACTTAAAAGGCAAAGCTCATCTGCAGGACTGCCGTCTGGTTGGTAGGTATCTTTGGCCTACAACAGAATTGAAGACTCCAGATCAAGAAGATCTCACACTTAGGAGTTTTACTAATTAGTCATGTCTTCTGTGCAGCTGTCAAATGTTCAATCTTTCTGATAGGTTTCATTTTTCAATTTTAAGCCAGGTATACAGAGCATAATTGAAACAAGGTGGAAGAACAATATCTGTTTGCTAAACCCTCTACCCTTCACTGCCCTAGACCAACTCAGACTCTCAACTAAACAAGATTTCTCTCAACTAAACAAGATTTCCTTTGGTCCTGGTTGTTAACCTTTTAGAAATCTTGAGAAGGATACATCATTTCTACATTGTGACTGTCTGGTCAGAGCTGAGAATGGAATGTGAAGTAAATAAATAAAGAAAAGCATTTTAAATGACTTTCATTTGGCCCTGTTCCTGCCTCTTCTGTGTTTTCTGTCTGTGTATATGTGAGGGAAAGATTTTTGTTGTCGGAATTACTCATGAAAAGCAGAGTTCAAAGTGGTGAACATAGAACAGCATGCACAGAAGCCAAAATGTAAATGTGCATGTACAAGAATTCATGCCAGAAATTCTTGCACATTCATGGAATGCGGCTCTTCTGACCAGGCTTGAGCAAGCAAGGTAACCTGAAGCTTTAGTGGCTGCCACTAATCCATATAATAAAAAAGGAACAACAATACGTTTTTCAATTCATTTGAATAATAAACATTCATACAAACCATGGCGTTTTTGCCTTCCCCGGACAACAACCAAATGTGTTTTAACTATACATTGCTCATGCCCATGCAGTAACCTTGTGAAGGCGACTGGTGAAAAGGAAATATGCTCTCAGGACTTGCAGCAGCAAAGTGGGACTTGGGAAGCCTGGGTTCCACATCCAACTTTATCACTGACTTCTTTGGTGACCAGGAGTTTAGGCCAAATAAATTCTGGTATGACCTTCATTTTCAGAGCCAGGACACCACCCCTTCTTAGAATACCAGATTCCTTCCCCAGCCAAATCTCTCTTCACTATGCATGCTGGGGAGATCCCAGCAGAAATTTCTCTTTTCCTGGAAGCAAAGATTTCCAAAAATTTAGAAACCAGAGGCCTTGGAAGTCTCAAAACTAATGTGATCATGCAGCCTACTAACAAGCAATCTCTTGCTGCATAATAATCTGATAGCGTGTAATTCTGAGATTATGGAAGAATCTGTAAAATTACATAAGAATTCTTCTTTGGCCACAGGAGATTTAAAGCTGCGCTTTCATTTAATCAAACTACTAACTTCCTCTTCAAAGCAATTTTACTTCCAATCTTGATGTCTTGGCAATCTTGGTACTAACTTGTTCCACACTACGCATTTCTGATAGACCTTTGAATATCATCAAAATTAACTAGTCTATAGAGTGATTAAATAATTTCCTCCAATTTGCATTTGATATGTTTATTAAGTGCTGGAGGGTGTTCTTTGCTCTCTGATTATTACTGCTCTGAAGCTCTACGTCTGATTTTTGGCATAGGTAGTATTATGGTTGCTAGAAAATTTTAATCAGATTATAGTATGAGTTACCATTTGATACTGTAAGAATGCCAGTAGATAGCAGATAAATATGAAGCTACAGCTAGGTGCCACTGCCTTCTATTGTTTGGAATTTGTGAATATTGAGTTAAATCTTGGTTCTATGGTGATGACATTTTTTTAACCTTCTGCTTTTTACAAGTTACAGTTTCTTACAAGTAATAGTGCAAAGCAGTAAACAGGCTAGAAGCCGAATATAAACAAGGTAAATAGAGCAGTATTAAAGCTACAAAAAATACTGAGTATTGCCTACGTGTTATTATTTGTGCTTCGTTCACGCTATCATTGTCACCAAGACCTATTATTCTAATCATATAATTCTTTGCAAGAAGTTTTCATTTTGAACCAGAGAAAACTACCAGTGATAATTTTCAATAAAATTTGTGTCTTGAAATGTACTGGAAATCTGTGTTTTCAAATGCATGTCTTGGCCCCTCACACAAGCAATTGGTTGCTCATGCCAATATGCATTAGAAATGCAATTGTAGTATACTTAGAACTGTGTTCAACCACAGTTATAACACAGACCATTAAGGATCATTTAAAAAGAAGGGGAAGAAAGAAGAGGAAGAAAGAAATAAAAAAGAGGAAGAAAGAAAGAAGGGAAAGAAAGAAAGAAGGGGAAGAGGAGGGGAAGAGGAGGGGAAGAGGAGGGGAAGAGATGGGGAAAAGATGGGGAAGAGATGGGGAAGAGATGGGGAAGAGATGGCGAAGAGAAGGTGAAGAGAAGGCGAAGAAAGGAAGAAAGGAAGGGAAAAAAGAATGAATCTAGGCTAAAGGGCAGCATGTCGTGTTGTCCGGCTAAAATATTTATCTCTAATTAGATAATAAAATTGTTCAAAATAGGACTAAATCGGCTTAAATATTGATGTCTAGCAGGACATAAAAATGCCATATAGAAAACATGTTTACTTGTATTTTTCCAGGGCATGCAAAGCATTCTAAAGATTTTCACAACAGCTCAGGAAAGCTCAAGGTTTTTAATGAAAATAAGCAGTGAATTAGGGAAGATAGTAGCCTCCTCTCTCTGAAGCCTCGCACCTGTGGAACAGAGGGAGTCAACGCTAATCTCTAATGCCCAACGTTTTTTCAAGTTAGCAATGGTCTTCTGAAAAGTGACTCTCCCATCAACTTCAAAACTCAAATGTTCAAAAATACGTGCGCCAAATAGCATAAAAACAACCTAAGGTGAATAACAACGGTTAAAGGAATAATATATTGGAACATGTGATTACATGCTTTCTCATGTTCGAGCCAGAGCGAAGTGGGAAATGCCCAGCTGCCTTAGTTGGAACCGACTCAAAACTTCATCCGCTTTGGTTCAGTTCTCAAAATAGGGCACATGACCTCTAAGTAAGACAGTACAGTAGACTGCTGTTACACTACATTGCGGCTCCGGCAGCTCCTAATACAAATTCACTCATAGCAATGAGCATGGCAGGAGGTAAAATTTGACACTTGCCGGATTTCAGCGCTATCTTGTTTTGTAATGCATTATCCACAGCAAATTTACCACTATCTTTAGGAACGGAGATGACATCTGCTACAGAGTGGCTTACACTTGTCTGTCTGCTGCTTTCAGTGTCATGTGTCTGACATGAGTTAACCTCTCCTATAAAATCTAATGCAAGGGAAGAGAGTTTCTCGTCTGAGGTGTCCCCACTACTCCTCTTGACCTACTTGGAAAACTACAGCTAAACACTTTGTGGTTTCCCCTGACACTAGGCAGCTGCAGAAGGCAGTAGCAGGACCCTGTTCAGCAGAACTGGAAAATGTGTTGCATATGTTTGTATGCATTTGGGTGGCATTCCCTCCAAATCTTGCAAATTCTATACATCATCTTATCAAGTCTGTGACTTTGGTGGCATCAGCATGATCACAAAAGATAGCCTTTTCTCTTTGCAGATAGAAATCCAATTTGGATTTTATAATCTGACAATTATCTAGTTTGATTTTTTAAATAAAAGAGATAATCCCTCTTTCCCGTTCAAGATCGTAGTTGTTAGTGACAGCTGTTAAAATGCTGCTAAAATAGATCTAATGTCAACCACTAAAAAGCTAAGTGCTCCTGTGAACCACAAGTAGAAAACAAATGAGGTTTCTCCTGAATTTGTGGAGAATCTGTGAGCATCTTGCATGCACTGGGAAGAGAGCTTTATTCCTCCAACAGCCATCTCCATGTGCACATCTCCTCCTCCCCACGAACCACGAGGGAAAAAAAAATCAAACATTTGATATTTAGAGAGCAGATAGATACACTCTCTCAAATTATTTATCTCATAAAAAAAAAAAAGAGAGTGAAAGGATGCAATGCTAAAGCTGGGTCTACCTTCAGTCATTTCAGATTTTTTTTTCTTGTACACCTTTGCTCTGAGATATAAAAATAGCAGGAAGAGTAAGACAAAAGAAATGCAGCCAATCCGCCAAATGCAGCGTTATTATAAATTAACGCGAAATGCTTGCATTGGGTATGGCAGGTACCGACAGCACTGCCACCGGGCTCGGGAGCTTCCCGCATTGCTGCCATTTCTTTGCTGTAAGTTACAGAGTTACGGGGAACTTTCCTCTGCTTTGTAATCGCAGCTCCTGACACCCATCCACTGCGGCCGGAAGATTAAAAAATGATTTGGATCCCAAGCCAGGCGTATGACACAAAATGAGTAAAAAGAGGGAGAACAGAACCGTGCACATTTGAAGTTATAATACATCTCAGTAGGTTCCTCCTTTTTAGCTACATTATGGCTAAAAATAGAGCCCTAGTGTAGGCACAGTGATATATGATTTGCTTCCAATAATACAGCAAACTAATTGTGAAATTAAGCTATCGAATGCGTTGTTATCTCAAAGTCTGGCCTTACCAGCACTTTTAACGCTTCCCCGTTTAACATTTACCAAGTTACCCGCAAACTTTGACGGCTGCGAACGGCAGCTGACAAAAGCCCTGGGCCTGTCATGGGCGCCCACGCAGGCAGGGGCTGGGGCGCAGGTGAAGCACCGCGACTGCCAGCAGCCGGGGCGTTCAGAGGCCGCCAGCTGAAATACGGCCTGATTTACTATCATTTTTATTATACTGTTGCTACTGTAATTTTAACGCGCTGAAATGAAAAGCTATTTAATGCTTTTTTTTTTTTTTTTTTAAGAAAAAATATGGAAAATGAACATGTAAAAAAAAAAAAAAAGAGGAGAAAGACAGAGCGAGCTTTGGAGGCTTTCGCGCACGAGGGAAATATCGATTTAAGCCCAGCGGCAGCGCTATAGCGGCGGCTCCCCGTACCGGCGGGTGGGGGGGCGGCCCCCGGTGCCACCGCGGGGGCGCGGCAGGGAGGCGCATTTGGGGGAAGTT
>JAWLRI010000576.1:0-13458 GCA_034781795.1 Crypturellus tataupa | reverse complement strand
TTTTTAAATATGTTAAGGGAAGCCCCCCTGCCCCGCTCTACAGCGCGCCGCCGCGGCTCATCGCGTGCTGCCTTCGCGGCCGCGCAGCACAGCTACAGCCCCGCCGGGCCGCGGCTTCCATGCAGCCGCCCGGCACCGGGGGGGTGCGGAAAATTATCAAAAAAAATCCAAAGATGAAAAAAAAAAAAAAAAAAACCTACGGTTTGGATGCCGGAGTCAATCTAAGCATCCGCGGCGAAAAAAATAGCGAGAATGGAAAAGGCGAAGAGAGCCGGGGAAACGCATCCAGTGTTGTATCCCGTGTTAAAGCGCCCGTCGTCCTGCCGTGCGGCTGCCGGCGACGTCCTGCTGCTCCGCGAAGGTTTTAATCCACGCGCCCCGCGCAGGCACGGCGCAGTGCGGCTGCTGCGGGAGGGGGAACAGGGAATAAAAGGGAAAAATAAAATAAGAATACGGAGAGCCCCCGAGCGGCGGCCGCCCCCGCCGCAGGCCGCCTCCGTCCGCCGCAGGCGGTGCTGACCCCGAGAGGAAAGGGGGAGAAAAATCGCGTTTCGCGGTGAAACTTTGGTCTCCAGGGCCGCTCCAGGCTGCCCAAAAGGCGCAGCGGTGAATGAAAGTTGAACACGGTTCGTTTGCAGACCGCGGGGATTAAGAAACGGGCGGTTGTTTGAGCCTGAACCGTCCTTTTTTTTTTTTTTTTTTTTTAATCTGCATTTATTTCCGATTTTTCCTGTTTCTAGGTGACCTTTTGGTTGCAGGGATACCAGGTACCATTAGATTTTTATTTGACTGTTGCTGTGGAACTAGTTTCATGCCTGGTTGATCGGAGACTCGGGCTGTGGAGGGGCTGTTTGTTGATGTGTTTGGGGTGAAATACGTCAGTCCCGAATGCCACCGCTCAGGTGCTTCTTACCGGGCCTGGGGCAACCGGTGTGCTCATGGCATGAGCTGCTTTCTACAAAACGGCAAACAGTCTCAGTTCTGATACATAGCATGTCTTCTGCTTTTGCTGTTCACGTATGCTTTGTTTTAGCCCACTGTCAAATTCACGTACTAAAACTTAATAGGAAAGTTTGTCTGTGCTATGTGTGGAGTGTAGATACCATGGATAAGCATGCTAGTCAAGCTGAGTTCTGATAAGTTCTGCTTAAAGAAAAACAGAAAATTCTCGTATGATGGGCAGCCCGTAAGCCGATAGTTCTAGTATCTGCTGAAACATTTCTGTCGCTTAAAACGTTACTCACAAGAAATAGCTTTATCTTGCTGCATTCTAATTAATTTACATCTGTCATTTTGAACCTAACTTTTGTCAGACTGCACCATCTCTCTCCTGATTTTTTTTTTTTTTTGATTCTCTCAAGTAGATTTATCAGATAGTGCCTCTCTCACTGGCAGTGCAAGACCAAATAACTTTTTTTCTTTTTTCTTTTTTTTCCCTCCCCTTATTTGACCCATCTTTTTATTTGCTGAAGTTCTGAAGCATGCTTACCTATTGATTGTGCTTAAAGTTAGAAATTTGCTGCCGTGTAAAAGATCAAGCACAGCCCATACTCCGTTTTAATATTAGGCCTAAAATAGGAGTAGGGGATCTGCTGGTACTTTTAAGAAGGTTGAAATTTACTTTTATCCTATTTTTGTAACAGAGTTTCCTGGTTTTCAGAAGTGCTGGTCACTCACAGCTGCAGTTGATTTCTTTAGGAATTAGCCATGCTCAGCACTTAAATCGGGGGTAAGCGATTATCTGGGAGTGGCTTTATTTTAAAGTAGGTACTTCTGTCTGAAAATTTTAGGCTAAAGGAATGTGATTTGATACATATGATGATGTTCTAATAAATTTTTTGCTTTAAAAGAATGTAGGCATAGGGCCATAGTTCTTTTTAAGTGCAAGAAGCATTTAGATCATTTTATGTTTTTTTTTTTCCATTTTTATGCGGTTTTGCTTAAGATAAAGTTTATAAGTTGTGTTGAGTAAAGGGATTAAGCCCTAAATATTGAATAATTAATGTAATAAGGAAAATAATATTGAAATTATAAGTATTGTAAGCATTTATATTTGACATTCTACAGTTTTCATTTTAATAATACTTCAAACTAATTCAGTAGAATCATGTTTCATTACCTATATGCTATTTTCAAAATAATTAGAGCTAGGTCATGCATTTTTTTTCCCTCCTTACAGTGAGTGGCATGCTGAACAAAAGGGTTTTGGGTTTTAGGGTCATCTTTAGAAAAAGATTTACTTTCCTTCATGTATTTGTCTCACTGACCTGCTATGGAGGCTTGCAGAATTATGGATCCTTTTAATGCCTCTGCATCCGCACCTAATCGCTGTCTCTTTTCCATGGCAAAAACACTTGCCGTTCAACTTCTACCTTGCTTCTTACCCCATCCCTCTGTGTCTGCTCAGGTGGCTGTGCAGTAAGTTTGCATAACTATGAAAGGGCAAGTCAGAGCTCAGCGCCCTAGAAATGTTGCTTTCTTTTTAAGCATCCTTTATTATACTGTGTGATTAAAAACAAAATATCACAGCAGCCTCTCTTTCTAGCTTTGCAGTCCTTATAATGTGGTAATGTAAGTTCTTTGGAGGAGCAGAGCTGACAGTCTTAATTCCATGGGCTTTGTGTCTCATGTACTACTAGCATGTCTACCTCTCAGTACTTCTGATTGGCCTCCTTCCGTCCTGCCCTCTGCTTTTTGTTTTGGTTCGTTTCCTTCTTCTATGCCCCTTTGCAGCCCCCTGGATGAGTTGCAGCCTGTGGTACCGCTGGTATTGGCCACAGCGCTGTGGCCAGTGAGGGTGGGCAGTTCTGCTCCAGCATTGTGGAGCTATTCCTTCGAGGTAGTGGTGGGCCAATAGGGACAGACTGTAATTTGAGTGTTTTCTAACTGCCGACCAGTCTTTTCTCACAACCTGTAGGACTGTCATATCCGTGAGACCTTTTCCCTGAATGTGCTTGAAAGTGGACAAATGGTTCAGAAACGATTGATAGGACAGGCAAATAGGACTGGCAAGCAGCCATATGGGAATAGACAGAGTGAACGGATATGCCTTGTTTCCTTAGGAAATTAGGAAATTTCCTTAGGAAATTGCACTTTGTCATTTATTAACTTTACTTTTTTGTATGTGTTTTTGCTAGTTATGGAGACGAAAGGATACCACAGCTACCCAGAAGGCTTAGATATGGAGAGACGGTGGGGTCAAGTTTCTCAGTCTATGGAGTATTCTTCTCTAGGTGCTGGAGAGCAGACTGATAACAGTAACTATATGGAGATCGTAAGCGTAAGCTGTGCGGCCAGCACTTTTCCAAACAGCAGTGCTCAAGGAAACAACAAAGAAAAACCTGAATTACTCGCTTGCCTGCAGCAAGACAGCCATCCGCCTGGTATTTTGCCCTCTGACATCAAAACTGAGACAGAGTCGAAGGAACTGTCAGCAACTGTAGCTGAATCTATGGGTTTATATATGGATTCAATACGAGATGCTGATTATCCCTATGACCAGCAGAATCAGGGGAGCCCAGGGAAGATATACCAGAACGTGGAGCAGCTGGTGAAGCTCTACAAGGAGAACGGCCACTGTTCTTCTCCCCTGCATGGTGCCAGCAGGCCTTTGAGGTCTTTGATGTTGGACTCCGGTAGTGCCATGAACGGTGGTGCCATGCATGCGGTTGTCAAAAGCCCTATGATGTGTCAAGAGAAAAGTCCGTCGAGCCGTAGTCCTCAGAATATGAATTCTTCAGTGTGTAGTCCTGCTGGGATTAACTCTGTGTCCTCAACTACTGCTAACTTTGGGAATTTTGCAGTGCACAGCCCAATTGGCCAGGGAACTCCCTTGTCCTGCTCGCCTAACATTGAAAACCGGGGGTCCATGTTGCACAGTCCTGCACACGTTAGCAATGTAGGGTCTCCACTTTCTAGTCCTATAAGTAGCATGAAATCACCAATTTCTAGTCCTCCCAGTCATTGCAGTGTGAAATCTCCTGTCTCAAGTCCTAATAATATCACTATGAGATCTTCTGTGTCCAGTCCTGCAAATATGAACTCAAGAAGCTCCATTGCCAGCCCTTCCAATGCCAATAACAGGTCCACTCGTTCTAGTCCGGCTGTTAGCACTGTGGGATCTTCTATCTGTAGCCCTGTAAACAATTCTCTAGGATTTTCTGCTTCTGGCACACCTGCTGGACCTAGCAGAAGCCAAGACACTGTTCCTAGTCCAGAAACAAAAGAGAAAGGTGCTCAAGAAATCACATTTCCTAAAATGGAGGAAATGGAGAATGCCATCTCAAGCAACACTCAGATGAACCTTGTTCAGTTTATAAAACCCGAACCAGATGGTTCGTTTGGTAGTGCATGTATTGGCGAAAGCAGCAAAATAAATTCTGATTCCCCATTTTCAGTACCAGTAAAGCAAGAATCAACTAAACATCCCTGTTCTGGTGCCTCTTTTAAAGGGAATCAAACAGTAAATCCTTTTCCATTTACAGATGGCTCATATTTTTCTTTTATGGATGACAAAGATTACTATTCTCTTTCTGGGATTTTAGGACCACCTGTTTCTTCATTTGATGGAAATTGCGAAGGTAGTGGCTTTTCAAATCCAGGCCTACCTGTGGGAATTAAACAGGAGCCTGATGACGGCAGCTATTATCAAGAGAACAGTCTACCATCCTCTGCCATTGTTGGTGTCAATTCAGGTGGACAGTCATTTCACTACAGGATTGGTGCCCAAGGCACGATATCCTTGTCACGACCTGTTGCTAGAGAGCAGACATTTCAGCACTTAAGCTCTTTTCCCCCAGTCAGCACGCTTGTGGAGACGTGGAAATCCCATTCGGAGTTGACATCCAGAAGAAGTGATGGGTATCCAGTTCTAGAATACATTCCAGAAAATGTGTCAAGGTAAGTAGACAAATTACTTCATACATATATACATACATATATATATATAGCATAAGCAAGGAGTGAGTTAAAATGAGGTCTGGTGTGATATTTCTCAAGCTGATGCGTAACTCTTTATGTCTGCATTTCAGTCATTAGAGTTGCTGGTTTCTTCCTTGCTATATTTTATTCTAGCTTTAATAAAATCAAAGTACTTACTTTAATGTTTAAAAAGAACATATAATATTCTATTGTTCTTAGACTTGATATTGTAGTTTTAGTGTGTTTATGAGTTCTTACTACTATAAGTATTGTTTTCCCCGTAGTGAGAGCTTAGTAAAATTGCTCTCATGTGTCCAATAATGAATATTCTATCTTATTTGATGCTTGAATGTGTTTTACCTCAGATGAAATGTTGAGATGAGAATAAAAAAGTGATAATATCAGAAATCTATTTTTGTAAGGATATGTTGTTAAATGTTTGCACCAGGCTTTAACTGGTTAAGTTTAAAAACTAAACTCAGAAGCCTGTGGCAACATATTATTTCTATATTTTAACTGTAGGAACATTTGGTTTGTATATATAGAAAAATGCCTCCAGAAGGAGGAAGGCTGTTAAAACTTGATACATTTGAAAAGGATAAATGGATCATCTGATCTCCTTACTTTTGCTGAAAGAGAAACATGCAAGTGTCACTTGAATTTGTACTTCTTTTCCAATTCATGGAAACACATACTTCTTCAAAAAGTTGACGTACATATACTTTATACAAGACACTTTTATAAGCTAGTTACATGTAATAATTTTGAATATCAATTATGAATCTGACACCATGACTGAGTTGCAATGCTGGCATAACCTCTTCATGTGTCAAATTGACTCACCTGAACTTCTTTATTAAAGCTCAGTGAAATGGTCAAAAACAGAATTTGCGTTTACTTTTTCTATACCTTTGTTTGCATGTCTTTCATTCTCATCAAAAGATTTGATCTCCTTGGAAGATAAATGACTCCTCACTGAATGTAACTCCTACCTTATTCTTGGAGTAGCGGAAGAAAGAGGGGAAGAAGCAGCAAAACAGCTTCTTCCGTATTTGTATGGTTCAAAAAATTCCTGGAAAAAAATAGTATTGTACTGAAAAACATCCAGTGAAGCAATGGTTCTTTGGAGGGTGGAAAATAGTCTACCTATGTAGAGTTCATAGGAGGAAAAAAGATGTAAATATTTCAATTTTATATTAGACAGATGGAGGAAACATGTCCAATGTCTCTGCATTTCCCTTACTGTTTTTCAGGCTGTATTTGGGTTTTGATTCAGCTATTTCAAATACAGTCTATGAAAAATGCGCTTTAGAAGGATGTCTTTCTCAAATGCTAGTATCTTGCCTTCATGCTAAACTTGACATATAGCTGGATGTTTATTATGAGACGGATTTGCCTTAAAATTCTTTCTGAATTAAGACAAATTAGGTTGTTACTACTTCCTAGTGTTTTATCTGATTGAATTTTCATAAATTAGGTTATTTATATAGTGGAAAAAGTGCCCCCCAAAATGAGGAAATGTCCAAATGTGAAGAACCAATATTTTACTGACACTGTTTTGAGCACTGTCACTTTTGCAAGTAGCTGCTGCCATCCATGAAGGCTGCTGCTCACACTGAGTTGAGGTTGTCATCTTCATGGGGATAGGCATGGAAAATATTGGTAGAAGCATGGTTATTACTACATACTTTTTAATGACAGTTTCTTACTAGGCTTTTGAAACAATTTTGTCTGATTTGATACTACTTTATGGTAGCTCTTTTCATCTGTTTGCCTCTAAACTAATAAATAGATAAATGGGATCACAAGGCTTGGTATAACTGTACTTTTTCATCTTTGTGTTCTAAACTTGTGTATTTTAGGTATGTAGGTGAGTGTAGCTCTTACTTTGCATAATCCAAATATTGAAATTTTTAATGCTGGGAGCTCTTGCTGTGCATGTGTGGAATTCTCTTTAGATGATGAAGATCTGCAAGGTTTTAACTTTTGAGACATGCTGATCTCTATTTCAGATTAGGATGTGTCGTCATTTCAAATCTCTAACTTAACCCTGTTATTTAAGTAAATGTTGCTGTTAATTTGCTTGTTAATGGCTTTGTGCTAGCAGGTGCAGCTGGAGACCTATGCCCTTAAAATTTCATTTTAGCATAGCAGATTTGAAAGAAAAGTAAACTTTCAGATGAATTTAAGCAAGAGTAAGAAATGACTTGTAGAGTTATGTAGGGAATATCATTTGGTTTTTCTATTATTTCTTACTATGGACTCTTTTTATAAAAATAATGAGTAATTAAAGAAAAAAATGGTTTTGGTTGCACCAAAGAAAAATCTCTCTTTGAAGAGAGCAGAGACCTGTTCAGGAATCTCTGTACTGGTGAGGCAAATCATAAAGACTATTGCACACGCAGAAGCTCATTCCTGCTAATGAGCCTCAATTTCAAGTTTGTCCTTGTCACATTCCAGCTAAAACACAGAGGAGAGCGTACATAAGTGTGTTTGTGTTCCCAGGTGTTGTGATAAGCCAGACACAACTTAAAGCCGTGTCAGGCGCAACATCCCAAAGTGGGTTTCAGCCATTCCATGTTGATGCGGTGTTGGGATTAAAAAGTCTCCCTATGTGTTGTCAGAGCGTCCGGATTGCACCTCTGTACGCTTTGCATCGAGCCAGATTGTTATTTGCTCAGTTGCCTTTTTTTTTTTTTTCCCTAAAGTATGTCAATCATATCAGGAGTCAAATGTTTTGCACACTTTTAAAGTACATGGTTAACCCTTCAAAATCCGCAAGAGGAAGTTAGAATATTTTAAATCTTCTATTCCGCACATTTGATATATCTTGTTTTGGCCACGGCACTATTTTCTGAAACTCAATGTTGTACCTTATTTAATCTGCTTCTAGTTACAGTTTATATGGTGAAAATGATTGGGTGCTTCCAGGAAGGAAGATACTTCATTTTAAGAATTGATATTAAGAATATTGCTATAATTTTTTTTTTCCTCTCATGAATATCAATTTGTATTAAATTGGAGCTTTCATGAGTTATGCTCGCTGATAGAGTCTGGTGAAGTAAGTATAGTTATTTAAAATGCCTTGCTAGTGTGCTGACCTGGCATTCATTGTCAGATAGAACATTTTTTTTCTCTCTTGACTGTCTTGACTTAGGCAGCTGTGTTTCTTTTTAATATAGTTTGTGGTAACTTTTTATTAGTTATCATGTTGCAACTTATAGTGTGTGAGAACCAGAGTTTCTTGAGCAAAAACATATTTCCTTACTCCCTTTTAAATTTTTGTAATGCTAATGTGCATGCAGAGCATGTCTGTCTTTGAAGGATTTTATATGTTTTATTTTTAATAGGGTGATTCATATCTGTGTGTACAGATCCCCTTCACCCCAAATAAATTGCATTTCTGAGAAATAATGGTTTATAAACTAACTAATAGCAAAGTGGGCTTGAAAATGGGGTATGTGTGGTTGTGTGTTGTCGCTGACAGACATCCTATTAAGGTGGTTGCTCATCTGAATTGGGATACAATCCGAAGACTCATGATCGTGCTAATTATGTAATTTTCTAAATGGCCTAGGAAAATGTTGCCTGAAACAACAGTAAGAATTGTGGCGGATGACCTTTCTGCTGCATTAGCTCTTACCTAAAGCTTTTTTGCACTATGCCTTTTCCCTCTAATTTCCATATCAACTCATGTATGTGCACATGCTCCATGTTCTTGGGTTGGCTGTTGTGGTGGGAACAGAGAGCTGTTCCTGCTGCTCTCCTTTCATAGGAGTTGGAATTTGATGGTATCGAAATTTGTTGTATTAGACTATTAATAAGTCTCTCTCTATTATGTGGGAGTAGAGCTGCTGTCAAGTTCCATGAAAAGCTGCTACAAAAGGTGGACCAGCAGTGGAGCTATAACGGTATACAGGCTCCTAAATAGCTGTTTCTGTCTGCTAGCCTTTTTGTGAAGGTGAGGCATGAAGATGAAGTATTTTTGTTTTGGCAAGGAATTGCTGGTGTAATGCAATGTGCGATAGAGTCACAAAATTAGGACATTTGTTATCATTTAAAAATTCCCTTTTTTAAAATAAATTACACTTGATCAGTATATTGTTGCAGTTGTCACCGTTCAGACCAGGAGATTATTCTTCAAAACATTGTTCCATGATATTTTAGAGTCTAACTTAAATCTATTAAAGTTAGGTGAAAGACTGTCATTCACTCCATAAGATTTATAGTCAAAATTTTAAGCAACCATATTGATAATGTTTTCTGGGGCTGTATAATTGTGAGCCTTTCATGTGGGTCAGGACTTACTTTCAGTGCATAGTCCAGCATCTGCAGGCAGAACTCAACAATGTGTCCTGTCTCCCAAGGAGGCAGAGTCAGCAACGTAAACCAAGCTTGTGGTAGTGCACAGGACAGGGGGAACAACAAAGGGAAGAGGTATGGGAATAGGGGGATGTCATTTATAAAACCTTTCCTGACTTGAATAGGTGATTCTGGTTAAAATCTGATTTTTTTTTTTTTTTTTTTTTTTTTTGAGGGGGCTAAACTAACAAACAAACAAACAAACAAAAAAAAAAAAAAAAAAAAAAAAAAAAAAAAAAAAAAAAAAGGAGGAGGAGAGAGAGGAGAAAAAAAAAAAAAAAAGGAGGAGGGAAACAAAACAAAACCTCCCACTTATGTTAAATATTATCTAGAATAGTCACCATCAGAATCATAACTGCCAGAGAGGTAAATGTGTGGTAAATACTATTTTTAAAATTTGTGTTTGACCTTGATCTCTGTGTGTTTACTGATGAACCTTATTGGGAAAAATACTGAACTGCTAAAATACTCCTTGTGCTTGAAGGGATTGTTTCCCTACCACAACCCCCTGGGGCTTCTTGCAAATTTTCAGTGCAATTTTTTTCAACAACAGTTCTGTCATTTTGCAGGCCCTACCTCTAAATGCATACTTTTTCAATTAGAAAGATAACACTTATTTTTGTAGTTTTACATATAACTTTATTAGTTTCTAGTACTAGTAGAAGTTTGTTTTATCTAAATTATAAATATGTATATCTTTATCCCTTGTTGAAAGGTTATGAGCCTGTATTAATATGCCAGGCCAGAAGGTCTAAATGTTCTCCTTAGCATATGAGCTTGTGTTTAGTAGCCTCATGCTTTCTAGAACTTTGTTTATCGTTATTTTGTTGAGGTTACTCTTTATTTTAGAGGTTTTTATATAGGTGTTGGGAATTTGTTAATGTATCTTTCAGTCTACTTCTCTTGTATATTGGGGAAATGTCTATATTGGTGGAAGATACCAATCTGAATTCTATGGAAATATGAGGTTCACTACTAATATCCACACACAAAGAAACAATCCCTTGAATAATGGCATACAAATTTTATAATGTTGAGTTTTACTGAGAATTCTATACTATTTTTTTTGAGGCTTCACTGTTGGAAATGATTGCTATACTCAATTCTGATAATAGTTAATAATAGTTTCTTAGCTTTTTATATGACTTTTGCTGATACAGACTCTCATTCTTATACATCCTTTTGACTGTTTTCTGATAAAGGGGAAGAAGCACTAATTTGTGAGGAGATTGTAAAATACGTAAGCAGAAGGAAAATTGATCATCAATATTCTGCTGAAAATATAGATTAGTACATTTTAATGAGCACTGGAAGACATTGATGTCTGAAATATGTATTGTATAAGAATGTAAGGATGTTCTTCTATATTTGGGCGTGTATATATTTTTTGCAGTTATGCGAGTAAGTATGCATACAGATTTTTGCAGTGATATCAATAATCATACAGTGCTCATGCTGCAGATGGAGTAAGTTGTTAAGTTCTGATTCAATAAACTGTCCTTATTCAACAAGCACTTAGCATTAATGGAACCTAAGCATGCTCTGAAGTGTTCTGCCCAGTTGAATCTGTTTTCTATATATGCATTGGTGCTCTGCTGAACTGGGGCATGACCAGAGATTGCTGCTGGGTGCCATGTGTGGTTTAACAATATATTGTTTTTGGTGTTGAAATATACTGTTGGGCAATGCCCGGGAGTCATGTCTGGTCTAACTCTGTTCTTGCCATTTATTTGAGTGTACAATATGTGCATGTGTGAGGGTCAGAGCAGTTTCCTGATCCAGTTTATTTGGGAGCTCTAAAAATTGACCTGTCGATGCAATTTGGTGGGCAGCGTGATTCAGTGGAGGCCTGAGAGAAAACCGAAAGGATGGAAAGGACTATCAAATGTGAACATGCATTCCTACTAAAGAAAATATGAATGTAGTATCTCAGTATTTATATTGTTAGGGTATGCCTTTAAAATTAAGTGTTTTGGGGTGTTCTTTATTTTGTTTTATTTTAAACATATGTATGTGCTTTGTCTTTAAAAATAGTTGTAGAAGCGGAAATTAATAAGCTGACTACAGTCAGAATTCCTGTGAGTAAACACTGGGGTATTGTGACTCCAGGTTTAAACCCTCAGAGGTCAAAAATACCAGAGTTTAAAATGGATATAGAGTTGTAACTCTTTCTCTGGCAAATGTGTCTTATGATATGGTTATATAAGGGTGATAAAAACGCTCTGACAGTGAAGCTAAAAGTGTGTATGAAAGCCAGGTATTAAACATATCTAAGTTTAGTAACTTTATCAGTTTTCTCATGCAGCTACAGAGTGCCTGGTGCTCTGCATTGTGGATTAATTTAGTCTTCTGCATGAGAGATCCGTAGAGAAGAAGTGAGGAGTGTTGCTACTGCGTGCCCAAGGCCCTCATATTGCCTTTCCTGCCCAAGCCACGTTGGTCCTGCTGCTGGAGGAGATGTGTTGACCTTGGACGAACGGCTATTTTTTGACTTAAGTTACAGGGGTCAGGAAGTCCCTATTTATCCATGCCAGGAGTTCCCAACTAAGTTTGCTCCAGTGCCACTACTGGCAAGAGCAGTGAGGACAGCTCCTGGCTTTGTGCCCTGCTGTGCTCGTGGTTAGGAGGAGATACTGTTTCAGGAGTGTTCCCTTAACACTTTGAGGCAGGATGCATGTCTTTGATAACATGCATGGTTGCCTTTTTTCTTTTTTCTTCTCTTCTCTCTCTCTCCTCCCAACTGAGGTTTATTGATTTTAATTTATAAATATTTAACAATATGTCTTCTGAAATGATGTGATCTGGATAGTTTTGTTTGTTTTATTTTCTGCTTTATTGAAATAAGTGTTTCAGATTTAAATACTACTACTGATGATTCTGAGCTCTTAAAATATGTAACTTTGGTTGTGCCTATTCTGTAGGCAAACAAGTATCTTTGCACAACACTGTTTCTCTATTGAGTTGTACTTTGGTAGAAGCTCCCAAACTGTAGGTAGCTCACAAGAGAATAACTTGCAATTGAGTTTTCTTTCTTAAACTATGATTTACACTCCTTCAATTACATTAGAATGTGTTTTTAGCTGCTCAGTAAATTTTCTATAAATCTGCAATCTATAAGCAGCAATGTTGCATATGTACCTCGAGGAAAAAAAAAATGTAATAGCTTCAATTCATATTTGGAGGTGGGGTAACTTAGATTCAGTATTTAAAAGTGTTTGTTTTTTTAAAAAGATAGATTTTCAGCTGGAACATTAGAACAGAGTTATATTCAGTATTTGTGGATATGTGATATCACTTATAAGAATGTGTATACTGTCCTAAGATGCATGGATATGATGCTGAATGTGATTAGTGATAATTAATAATAGATCAAAGAGTTACAGCCCTGAGGTTAAAAAGCAAATTTCAAACTAATTGCTGAATGTTTCTCACTTTTTAATCATTTTACTAGTTTACATTCTCTGTTTTAAACAATACCTTATGCTTACATCTAGAGGAGTAATAACTTATGAATGGTCTTTCAAACTAAAATTTGAGATGGACATGATATTTTTTTTCTATTCTATGTATCTTTCCCTGTCTGTTTTCTAGAGGTATTGCCACAGATTCTTAAGTGATGGCTTTATAATTCTTTTCTCAAGCAATTAGCTCTGTGAAAAGAAACAGCTAGAAATTCTACTGCTTTTAAAATTGTGCTGTGATTCTTTTGATGTTACGGGAAAATGTATTTTCCCATGTGTGTGCAGGTATGCACACATACTTGGCTGTTTCAGGTTCAAATTCAGTCTTAAGTCTACAAAATAAGCATGTATGATAAAGGTTCATATTGGACAGTGCAGTCTCTCAGTGGTCTTAGCATTTTTAACCACATGTCAGAATAGGGAAGTAAGTATTTACATTTATCCAGACTAGACTTTTGGTTCACCTAGTTGCCAAAAAATTGGGTCTTTCTAGTATTTTTGCTGATGGTTTTCTGAATACCATATACCGCTAATATGATAGTGCAGGCTTGTGGACCCTGTATAGTACCATTTCTCTTGTTCACCACCTGTCTTTCTGTCTTTTTTTTTTTTTTTTTTTTTTTTTTTTTTTTTTTTTTTTTTTTTGTTTTGGTCTCTCTTTTAAAGTGCTCTTAAGAGATCCAGACATACTTCTTTAAGTTTGTGGAATAGTTGT
>JAWLRI010000575.1:22120-79027 GCA_034781795.1 Crypturellus tataupa | reverse complement strand
ACCAGCCCCACCACCACCACCAGCCCATCAACGACCGCCTCCACGGAAACCTCCACCACAGTCACAACCTCCACCAGTACCATGCCCACCTCCTCTGAAACCACTACGCCCATCACCACCGTCACCAGCATCCCCACTTCCACGCCCACCGTCACACCCATCACTACTGTGATTAGCACTACAGAGTCAACACCATGTTTTTGTAAAATTGGCAATGCTGTTTTTTCGCCTGGTAATTTACCCTTTTCTATGCATATATTTTTTTCAGATTATATCTTTCTTTTTCATAATACTTTTGCTTATTTTTATGTTAACATTCAGAACTGTTTTACATCAAAATTTTTATATTTTTTTTCTTTGTATTTATTTTAGTCTGTTTTCTTCTTTTTTCTTTAGGTGATGTTATTTACAACAGAACCGATAGTGATGGATGTAGTTTTTATGCTATCTGCAGTCATACATGTTCAGTTCAGCGTTTCACAGGACCATGTATTGTTACTACCCCTTCAGTCACTACTTCCCCTGAAACATCTCCAACAACTACTTTAATTCCTTCTACTTCCGCTAATCAAACCACAGGTTGTTATTCTAGTACTCACCCTCCCTTGCAGGTATGTAATTACTGTGTTCTTTTATAATATTTCACTTTAAATAGTAATTTGTTGGAACACTATAAAAAGCAGTTTTCATTCTTTAATACATCTATATCTGAAATGGTAAAATACTATTTTTAATAATGGACAATACACCTTCCCATTTTTGTGTCAGAAGAGACAATTTTTAGGTTTCTTTCAGGAACTATTCTTTTGCAAGGGAACAGTATGTATCTTCTGTAGTTGTTTTAGTTATTAGCATAGCATGCAGGATTCAAAATACTCCACTGCATAAACAACATATATGTTGCCTTTTTTTTTTTTTTTTCCTGATTGGCTGTGTTGGTGGCTTGTGAAAGTATATATAGGTCAGGCAAAGGTGATTTATTGCTGCATCCTAGAGTCTACCTTGAAACCTCAGGAGACTTCCTTATGTAGAATCAACAGCTGCATTCCTTTTCAGTCTTAGCTAACTTTCTAATTCTCCAGAATATTGTCAACTTTGCATCACCAGTGGAGAATTACATTGTAACCTGTGTTCCAGATCTGGAAATCAAGTAACAATTTTGGGTCATCCGCGCTCTTGTCAGGAATTTAATGCCAGTAGTCAACAAATTACTAATATCACGAACTCAAGAGTTGGAACAAATATTCCTATCCAGTACCATCATCACTGGGAACATTATATGCCACTAGATGAAAAATATGGATAAAGTTCATACAAAGATCCATGACAGCGATTTCTGTTCATTTTGCAGCCTGGTCAAAGAATGAAATTATCCAACTGCACAGAAATCATCTGTGAAGGAGATAACAAACAAAAAGTACTTCAAACAGAATGCCCACCTGTAAAGAAAATCAGCTGTGCCAATAGATATCCGCCCATTCTGGTACCGGACGAAAATGGCTGCTGTTACCACTACGAATGTCAATGTAAGTGTCAGTAAATAAAAGAATTACACATTTGGAAACAAGCAAAACTTGCATGACATGCAAGGGGATTTTTTTCCTCTGGATTACTCTAGAAATTGTGATACACTCAGTTATGTTTCTACATTCTTCTTCTACATTGATTTTAATATTAATCTTCTAAATATTTTCTTATCATCAGGTGTGTGCAGTGGATGGGGTGATCCTCACTATATAACTTTTGATGGAATCTACTACACTTTCCTTCAAAACTGCACTTATGTTCTGGTGAAACAGATTGTGCCTAAATATGACAACTTCCGTGTTTACATTGAAAATTATTACTGTGATTCAAAAGATGGACTTTCCTGTCCTAAATCAATTATTATTTACTACAAGTCTTCAGAAGTGGTGCTGACCCGTGAACATATGAAGAATGTGGTAAAATATATACTTTTTTATTTCTCTAAGTCTTTTTTTTTTTTTTTTCCAGAAGAGAAATAAGGCCTTGGACTTACTGATTTGTAATACTATCTGTTAGAATATTAGGATATCACAACCCAAAGATGAATAGGACAGGCATCACTAGGAGAAAAATATTATATCTATTTCTAGGAATAAAATGTCAGAAACATCAAAAATAGCACAGTACAGATATATTATCTTTATGCATATGTATATATAAATAGCAGACTAATACAGTTGACAGAGAAGACAGAATGTTTGCACTCTTGCTTAAGGATTAATCTTTCACAAAAATTAATGCATTGTATGCTCATTTATTTAAGTAAACACATTATGAAGAAACACAGCATGATAATAAGCATGCTTTTTTTCCTCGATGGTGAAGACTGGTATGTATCCCACATGTAGAATTCCCTCCTATATACAGGGACCTTCAGTAACCAGAGCTATGGCATGGCTCCCTCTCTGATTGCCTGCTAGGAACAGAAGTACAGCTAAGAGGAGAGGTGAACAGGGATATCCCTTTGCATTTATAATCTTAAATCAGTGTCAGTGGCTGGTGAAAATCGAGAATCAGTCATGCTGCCATTGAATTAATTAGTTGGTCAGAGCACTCAAATAGGTGGGAGGCTCTTTCAGAGCCACACCAAGCTCTATTTGCTCCAACCAGAAAGCCACACAGAAACAGTCAGTCCAGTGATTCCCTGTGAGAGAAAACAGAAATAGACAGTATTAACTTCTACTTCACTAAAGCATCAAAAGTTCCACAGGAACTTAAGGAAAAATTTCTTAACAGTGAGGGTGACAGAGCACTGGAACAGGAACTGTTGCCAAGAGAGGTTGTGGAGTCTCCTTCTCTGGAGATCTTCAAAACCCCACTTGGACGTAGTCCTGTGTCATATGCTCTAGGTGACCCTGCATGTGCAAGGGCGTTGGACTAGATGACTTCTACCAACCTTACACACAATTCATCACAATTAAATGAGAAGAAAGTTGCAGAAGTTCCCAAGAAGTTCCCAAGAAAAAGTTATTAAGCAAATAAGCCACCTTCATTAGCTCATGTAAGATGTACTACAAATGGCAGCACTTAGATTAAAGAGTAAATATGACAGCTGAGTAAGAACACTACTAAGCACATCTGACTTCATCTTGAACTGAAATGACTATTCCATTGCTAGGCAATGTGCAGTGTTGGGACTATATGATTTTGTAGGAATTTTGAAGTTATTACCTATTAATGGTAGACATATTTTTGCAATTAGCAGAAAGCTACCACTCATTTCTATGCAGAGAGGTTTACATTAAACAAAATTATATTATCAATAAAAAACTTAGGCTTAGAATGATATGCATTAGCATGCATGGCAAAACATGGCATATGCCCAAATATACCCAAAGAAACTGTCATTGAATATGATACACAGCAATGAGTTTTGCATAATTATGAAGATTAGAAAATTATTTAAAGCAATCACGCAGAAGTAGCTCTTATTCTGAAGTTTGTTTCTTTTTGTTTTTTAACCTTTCTCTACATTCAGATTTACTTCAATAAAAAGCCTGTCCAACCAGGCTTCAAGGAAGATGGCATTTATATTTCAATGCTTGGCATTAACATGATTGTTGAAATACCAGAGATTGGTGCAACCATTACCTTTAGTGGACTGATTTTCTCAGTGAAGCTCCCCTTCAGCAAATTTGGAAACAACACTGAAGGACAGTGTGGTAAGACAGATTCTTTCTCTCTCATGCACTCTCTTTATCTAGGCTCATCACAGACAGAAAGTTTTCAAATTGCATTTCAAAAAAATGGAATTGAAAACAGTTTAGGTCTTAAACATCTTATTTTAAGATCAACAGCTCAATATTACAAACACATTATAGGCTTTTTTTCCCAAACTAAATTAGAATTCATATAAATGTAGAGAAAGCATCCCCTGTGAAGTAGGGCATCTAATACATTTCATGTGCAAGTACCTTCTGAATTTGATCTATATTGTGCACCTCAGATGTACCTTACGGGACTTGTTCCTCTCTGATATTTTTCAGGAACATGTTCAAATAACAGATCAGATGAATGTCGCTTGCCAAGCGGCAAGACCATTTCCTCCTGTCCCAAAATGGCTCCTCACTGGCATGTTGGTAACGACACATGCAGGGGTGTACAACCAGTACCCACACCTCCACCAAAGCCTAACTGCAGTATATCTCTTTGCGAACTGATCAACAGCAAGTAAGTTAAAAACTGAATTAATTTACTCTTCCTTAGCTAGACAAAGCTTTCTCTATATCTTACAAAATGAGCAAGAACTATAACCCTATCATGTGATGTCATCTTAAAATATCAGCTTTGTGACAGGATATAGGCAGTAAACGGCCTTTGCAAAAACAAACCACAAAAAAAACCCCAAACTGATCTTCTTTAAGGACTTGATGTTCCAAAGATATTCAACAACAGCAAAATTCACAGTCCCTGGGTTTCAATTGCCCTGATTTATGTAATTTTTTCCCTCTCTGCTTTCCAGGCTATTTCTGCTATTAACAATAACTATTAACTTAGCTAAGTGACTACTGAACTTTAAATTTGAACTAGACCTTTAATACAAACAGTAAAGAGCCTTACAAACCAGGCTGACACCAAAAGTATCTTTCAATATTTGTACATTTTTTATAAAACATAGAGCTCCAAAAGCACCTCCACTAACAAAGGCCTATTTCCTGCATAACTATTTCCTACTGTCATGTGAACTATAACCAAAATTTGTTTTTTAGCTGGGTTATTTATAGAAGCCTCTCTCACATACTTGCTGTAGTGTCTAACAACTTACAAGCTATTAGATGTTTCCACTTTTGGAAAAAAGGGCACCCCTTTTTCCTCTACCTAATGCAATTGCCTTTTTCAAGAAGCTTGACAAACAGACAAGTGTCAGACAAACGTAGAGCTGGATAAACATACTCAATTATTGCCATTAGCCTCTTTAGCAGGATTGGCTTAATCAGTTCTGAGGGCTTCACATTTCCTAACCTTTCCTATCCTGAATCTTTCTCCCAGATTAGTGACCCTTCTTAGAGTTAATTTTGTTTCCTGTAATGTATTGTTTCTTGAAGGAATGAACAATGCGCTTTTAACTAGAAAGGGGCTGTCTGACAATATCTGATTTTATACGGTTAACATGCAAGGGTTTTGGTTTCTTTTCTGTCTCAAGAGTTTTTGAACCATGCCATGATGTGATACCACCGGAATCATTTTTCAAAGGCTGTGTTTTTGATGCATGTCGCATACGCAATGATTCCATTCAGTGTTCCAGTTTGGAAATGTATGCCTCAGAGTGTGCTGCTAGAGGTATCTGCATTGACTGGAGAGGAAAGACCAACTTTACGTGCCGTAAGTACTGCAGAATTCAAAAATGTATGTGTAAAGTATTGTTAATTAGGATTTTATTCAGTAAAAATACTTAGCATCTAACATTTGACTGCAGTATTTTGTCTAGAAAAATATACACACATCTTTACCAAAAGAAGCGCCAGATGACAAAGGCGAAGCCAGAAACCTAAAGAACATTTGGTACAAAAAAAGTACCTGATCCCAATTTTTGAACTATTTCCTTCTTTCCCCTTGCAGCATACAACAAGTGTCCAGCAAACACAGTTTACAAGCCATGTGGGCCCATTAATCCTGCTACCTGTGACCCAAGGTATGAAAAGACAAAACTCTTTTTTTTTCTGTTTACCCAAGAATGATCCTTAGAAAAGGAAATTACTAAAAACTTTCCTAGTGATACATATCTCATAAATTTGTATAAACTATTCAAGTTTTAAATATCTCATGGATCAGCTCTATAAATCTGCACTTCCTGTTGTATTTTTAAAAAATGCAAATTCTTGGTCTCCTTTCTATATGATATGGTGACCTTTAACAAATGTTGCCCCAATTTCTGCTTTACAGCAAAAGCAAGGTACTCAAATAATATATGTATTCCTTCTACCCTAGCTCTGTTGAGCACAGCGGCTATGGTGTGACTGAAGGATGTTTCTGTCCTGAAGGACAGACTTTAATCAGTGAAGACAGCAGTATCTGTGTCTCCGAATGCTGTAAGTACTCTGCATTTAGTCTGGGGAATAAACAGAAATCTAGAGGGGAAGTCGATGGAGTTCTACTGACATTTTATATGGTCAGATCACAGGCAAATCATTTCAGTTTATTTAAGGTCCCTTAGTCTCTGCTTCAAAAAAAGGAATAATGATCAATACTCCTTACTTCCCACCTTCTTCATTTATGGCAGATGTAACAAGATGGACAAATTCTGTCCTTCATCTCCAAAGGACTACTTTGCATATTCATTTTTGTTAGATTTATCTTAATGGTATCTCTGTTTTAAACTGTACATTATGTTAATTTTCAGCAATGTAAATATCTATTATTTTATGTTTTTCAGCTTGTAGGGAACCAAATGGAATATCCAGAAGGGTGAGTATGACAATTAATGTTTTATATAAAGTATACACAGGGGAAGCAAGAGGTCAGAAAGAGCTTCACAAGAACAAAGTTTGATTAAGTTTGAAATTTTAGGGTTTTTTTCCCCTCAAAAGTTTGTTCCCCTTAAGTTTTAAAAATAACTGTGAGCTTGAACATTGAAATCACATGCTATTTCCTGAGACATTAAATGGAAAGTAATGAGATATTCTTCCAATAATTAAAAAGAAAAGGGGGGAGGAGGAAGAGAGAGAAAGAGAGAAACAGCAATGACAGTAGTGGAAAAGATGCATATTAGCTTCCTTTAGTTCCATAAATTTCAACATCTAGAATTATAGAGACAAATGGACAGATAGCAAGAGTTTATTCATTGTTGAAAATTTTGACAAGCTGCATTCTTTGGTTCTCAACTGCAGAAATACTATACAAACTTCTCTCTGTAATCTAATATGCAAATGAGTATGTGATATGGCAATTCCATATATGAAGACACATGCAAAACTCAGTCACTTCTCCTTTACACCCTTTCTATCCCTCATATTAACTCCATAAATAAATAATTATTATCAATAGCTATATGGACATACTGAGAATATTTAGTGACCTCCAGTATCTTCCCCTAAGTAGTTTCCATTTAAGGGTTCTTATAAAATCTAGAAATAATATAAATATGAAAATATTGATGCAATCAGGTATGAATAAGTAAACTATTACAAAATTTGATTTTATTTAAAATTCAAATATATATTTTTTTTAATACAGCCAGGAGAAAAATGGATGAAGGATTGCCAGGAATGTGTCTGTGATAAACGTACTCTTAAAGTACACTGTACAAGACACAAATGTCCTCTGACACGACCAGTCTATTGTCATGATCCAGGTTATGTGCCTGTTCAGGTACAGATACCAGAAGATCCGTGCTGTAGCAGAACTGAGTGCTGTAAGTACGGTTTACATTGTTTATCATGATAAATATACTGTTTTCATTGGAAGGAATTTAAGCAGTAATTTTTCAGTTTCTATACTTTTAATTGATTTCCTAAAGTCTTATTTTTTCCCAATTCCACTTCCTAGAGCCTTCTTGTAGAATATCTACAAGATGCCTGAAGAAAGCAACTTTAAAGACAAATACCTTTTACACAGTTAGATACACAGAAAAGTAACTAAAAAATTCCTGTTGTTTAACATTTGGAAGGAAAAAATGAAACTTTTAATGTTGTCTCTTAAAACAGCAACCAAAAAGTATTCAAAACATCTTATTTTTCCATGAAAAAATACAGTCATCAAAAGTCTATTTAATCTTTAAAAAAAAATCTCTTAAATTCTTAAAAATATTCTTGAACCTCTGAGAGTCATCAGATTTTCCATCTGCTTCAAATTCCTCTTTCCAGCAATCACGACTATATTCTTCTCAGGCAAACTATATTCTTCTCAGGCAATACTTTGTTTTCCAAAGGTTACAGCAAAGCTCATTCATTTCAAAAAAGGCTTGGCAAACTTATTGAGACAGTCATTAAACTAGCCTGTGTACGTTTATATCTGCATCACTGCATCTGCCCCAATGGAGAACTTGTTCTTGCTTGTGAAAACAAAATCACCTTAATTTAAAATTTCTGAATTCATTATTTTCTATCTTATTACATTACACAGTCTGCAACACTAGCCGCTGTCCTGAGGTCACACACAAATGCTCAGCAGGACAGGAAATAGTTACAACAACCCAGCCTGGAAAATGCTGTCCTTCCTTTGAATGCAGTAAGTACTATTCACCTTCTTCATGCATTACTCTGAGTTATACTTTAGAAAGCTATTCAACATAAAAAACACGTAGGATAAAGACACAAATTAACTGTGCTATCATATCTGGGCAACAAACCAACAGACATTCTACATACTTCTGCTTCTTAAAATGTATATGTGCATGTAACTATCTTTCTTCCCTTCTTTTTGGATCAACAGAACCTGGCTGTGGAGTCAATGGTACATTCTATCCAGTAAGTACACAATAACTCTATAAAAATACACCTATACATAGTTTAATAATACAACATTTCTGAGACTGCTATCATACACTACATCTTGCATGATCAAACATTATTATTCATTTCATCGAGCATATGAGCATCCTTCCTATAGGCTCTCCTTTCTTTAGTAGCAGAATTTTCCTTCCAAAATGCAAAGCATTGCTGTTACCAATAACAGAAACTCTGTTTAATTAAAACAATCAAAACAGTATTTATGGGTAGTTTAGCCCATACATAGCTCAGTTAGGTATTGCCTCTAATGACTTCTTTTTTCCTCTGACTTTCCTAGCCTGGAGCTGTCATCCCATCAGGCCCCTGTGAAAAATGCACTTGCTCTTACTCAAGGCCTCATCATGCCTTTGTCAAGTGTGAGCCTGTTATCTGTGACACATACTGCCCAGCGGTGAGTGCTACTTTGCAGTCAGTAATTCCTAGCCTGCTCAGTCCAAATAACTGTCAGAGTTAAAGTTGATGGCCTGACTCAATGCCATTTCCTCTGCATTTCTTTCAAAACAGGGTTACAAGTATACAAAGGAACCTGGCCAGTGCTGTGGCACATGCAAGGCAGTGGCTTGTGTAGTGACCCTTGGAGACAAGACACACGTGCTCAAAGTAACTATCCCTCTTATGATCTGGTGAACTCTGGTAGCTTCTTTGCTCATTTCTGTCCTTACACACATTAATTACACATTAATTTGCTCTGTCTTTTCTCATGTTAAATTGCAATGCTTATTTAGACATGCAGAGGACTGTCTCACATAGCTCAAAGAGCACCTTTACTTACAAGACAGAAGCCTTAACTGAGGCTTCTGGAAGCAACTGTGATACTGAACAACAGCTTTTAGAAATCAAAACAGAAAGCCCATAGGGAAAGTAATGGTCAGCTTTCAGCTCTGAAAATATAGCACCAAAGGATTTGGAGGTTTTGGTTTTTTGTTCAAAGTGTTTTGGTTTTATGTATCTGGAAGCATTTTTCTGCTCCAAACAGCCAAGTAAAAGATAGCTAAGAGCTTTAAAATAGAAGCTGGCTAAGAGCTTTAAAATAGAAGAGGTCACTAAAGCTAGCAGAAATTCTGCCATATAGCAGAGTGGAATTAGGACAAAACCCATAAATTCTGATGACAAAAGGGTAGGTTGAAACCATCAAAATGTAAGTTCCTCTTTTCAAATTAGTGCACATGTTTATCCCACTCCTACAAAAACATGGGAGTATCCAGATAAAAGTATAGTCTATTCACTCGGTTAATGAAAAAGACTTAATGCGGTGTGATGACAAGTAACTATCAGCTGAGATTCAAGAATATTAAACAGCATAACACTATCACAACAGGGAGCAATGATTTGAATTGCATTTTGAGTATTGCCTTTACATAAGAGAATTTTTATTCACTTTTATTTAACTACTTACAGGTCGGAGAAGTCTGGAACCCACCTGGGAATAACTGTACATCTTACACATGTGAAAAATATGATGACCAGTTCATCCCAGTCATTGTGCAGAAAAGCTGTCCTTCTCTTTCAGAGATTTGTGATCTTGTAAGTACTCTTTTACTAATTCTCATGTCTATTTGAAAAGATCATAGTGGCATGACACAGTTGAATCCAGGATCACTATGTTAAAAAAACACAGGTGAATACAAGATCACCATGTTTAAAAAAAAAATAGCAGGGGCTGTGTAACTCAGATTATATTCTATTTGTATATGGCCCCCATCAAATTTCACTTCAGAAGGCAAATCATTATTAAAATGGGTGGCATATTAGTCATTGCTGATGCAAAAGGACAGACCAAGCACATAGAAAATGCCATACCATACTGTTTTGGATTTTTAAAAGTGTTGGGTATCCTTGGAGCAAGAATCTTATTGGAAAATACTTGTGCGGATTTTTATTCCTAAATTATTTAAGCTTATAAGATCTTTTTTTGAATTCATCCACTGAGAGCAAAGCAGAAAGATAATAAGCTACTTCAATTAGCAAAATAATTCAACTTATATTTCTCAGGCTAGATCAGAATCAGCCCCTCGTGTGGGAGGTGAGCATTTCATTAACTGTGTTACCTTTGCTGACATAATCCTCTGTGTACACTTTGGTGCCTCAAAATAATCCTACAAGCCTTATTTCTAAAATCTGACTACTGAAGTCTGATAATAGGAAGACAATTTCACTCCCATTTAATGACAGATGGTGAAGAATTTTTTGGCACAAGATAATTTAGAAAGCAGGGAAAATCTCTGCTTTAGCATGCAGATATGAAATCTGAGTTACCTTATTCTGTTTTCCACTCAAGGATGACATGATAGTATCAGAGGATGGCTGCTGCAGAGTGTGTCATAGACCAAAGAAAAGTAAGTCATTATAATTTTAAGTTAAAGCACAATATATGTCTTATTAAACATATTAGTCCATCTTGCATGGCAGATGTGCAGGCAAAGCTAGTGAACAGAACGAGTTTGGGAGCAGTGCCTCACGTGGGGGTGAGAAAGGAAAAGGATGTTAGGAATAGAACATTTCCAGCACCTACCTCAAATCCTTTGAAAACACATATAGCATGAACTTTCCCATGCCTTGCCATTAAATATTAGCCTACTTGAGGCTATGCACCTACCTTTTGTGGATGCATCCTCTTTGAGAGAAAAGTGAAACAGTCCTGGGAGGTGGAGGAGCACTGAAGAGTTGTCACAGCGCTTCTCTTTCTGCACCACACACTGGTGCTGCATAAAGAAAGGGAACATTTTTCATTCATTGCTAGCACAAGCAGGAAGAGTCATCATTAGACTATAAACAAGAGAACATGCTCTGTTACCTACTTCCTCTACTATGTACAGATGTCTACTTATATGCACCCATATTTTAACATATTCTCTCTGATCTGTCAAACTTCAGCCTGTAAGAAGCACATTAACAGTACTGTCATTGAGCACCGTGGATGTGTATCTCCTGCACCTGTTGAGCTAACATACTGTGAAGGTAGCTGTAATGCTTACTCACGGTAAGTGGTATAAAAGCTCCCTACTCACTCACTCTGCTTGTATACAACCAAGTCTATGGTTTCCTATCTTCCGTTGATTACACTGATAACAGAAAGTAAATTTTAACTGCCTTATTAATATGTCCATCACCCATTCAGCTATCAAGTGCTTATGTCGTTGTGCTAACATGAAACTTTAACGGATGTGAATGAGGTTAATTGCCTTAAGACTCACCAGTTTTGAACAGACAGATCAGTGCCACAATGAATAGACTCATATTACTGGCCTGTTTAAAAGTGAAGTTATTTGTTTCATTCTAATCCCGGTTTTGGACTGGTTTGAAATATGAACTGGCGTAATACATTTAGGTTTTCTCTGTCCTAATGTAGAGCTCCATTTTTACAGTGAGTAGCAATTTATTTTTCAGCACAACACCCCCAGAATGTTAATATCTATTGCTCCCCATGCAAATGTACAACTTTTTGTTTTGCCTAGTAGTGGATGACAGTGACAGCGATATTTCTCCCAACACCAATTCTGAATCTCTTGGTTTTTCTTTTGCAATCAGGTATTCTACAGAAGCAAACATGATGGAACATAAATGCACATGCTGTCAGGAAATTGAGACCAGCATAAGAACAGTGACTCTGACATGCAGTGATGGCTCCCAGCGTGATTACTCATACACCTACGTGGAAAAATGCAACTGTGTTGGCACTGAGTGCGTTCTTTTAAACACTGAAGATCCTACTAACAGCATCAAACAATCAAAGAAGCGAACAAAGGCCTTGCCAGGAAAACGGATTGTCTAAGATGAGAACTAGTGAGAAGCCGCCAAACAAGGAAGAGTCGAACATAGACTAAAATAAACCGTTCAAAAAATAAAAAAGTGTCAAAAGCAGCTGAAAATTTGGAATGAACAGATGATATCTTCTGCCTGTCTCCTTTATTATTTCAGTTTTCATTCCAATGCATCTTTCATTGCTTTGAGCATCTTTTCTTTTATATCTTGAGAGGTACAGCATAAGGTTGTTTTGACATTTGCTGTTTCTTTGTTTGCAGTCTTGATATAGACTAATAGACCTAAAATAAACATTACTGTGTACAAAATTACATTTTGCTAGGCATTACATTCTGTATCCACTTGAACATAACTAATCTTTCCACTGACATAGAGTGACTATTTTTAGAACATTTTCATCCATTGAGATAGTCCAGAAAAAAAAAAGAAACAAGCAAAGAAAACTGTACCTCTCAGGTTCTTTCTTTTTCTTTTTAGGGAAAACTTAGATTGCATAGAAAGCTATATCTTCTCAAAACTTCAATATTATCATGAAAAGCTGCTGCACACTACTCTGTTTACATAATACCATCAGCATAGTAACTATATGAAAATTTGGATTTTTTTGTTTGTTTGTTTGTGATTAACTGTTTACAGAAGAAGTATATATATATATATATTTTTGTCAACAGGGGCATATGAAGGATTTTTGTAAACAAAAGTAAGAATAATATTATATGTAAATTCCTTCCTATGAAGTCAAGATTTGTTTTAAAAAGTCATATCATTGCTATTTATTTTTTTGAAATCTGATTTATTGGGCCATTTCCTCCAGAATTTGTTATCCCATTCCTTAGTCTTAGTGATGTTATCTGGGTGTGGTATATTTTCTTCTTCCATTTTGTTTTGGAATATTGTTTATTTTGGTCATTATTAAAAAAAAATGATTAATAAATTTTAAGCATTTTACAGCTTTTGTGTCATCTGCCTTTTCATCAAATTCCTTAGCAGATTGTTCCTGGCCTTATAAAATACTCACTTCACACTGTACTGGAGTCATTCCTGAATACCTCCAGCTAAAAGGTCAATCAGAAGACTGAGAGGAGATCTGATTGATATGTACAAGTACCTTAGGGGTGAACGTAGGGAAGAGTGGGTCAAGCTCTTCTCTGTGGTGGCTAGTGACAGGACAAGGGGTAATGGGTGCAAATTGAAACATAGAAAGTTCCATCTCCAAATGAGGAAGAACTTCTTTACTGTGAGGGTGACAGAGCCCTGGAACAGGCTGCCTAGAGAGGTTGTGGAGTCTCCTTCTCCAGAGATCTTCAAAACCTGCCTGGATGCTACCCTGTGCCACATGCTCTAGGTGTCCCTGCTTGAGCGGGGTGGTTGGACTAGATGATCTCTAGAGGTCCCTTCCAACCTCAACCATTCTGTGATTCTGTAATCTACATTGTGGTACCTAACACTCTACAGAGTTTTAGTATCAAAGATGTTCCATTCACAACACTTCAGATGCTATTGACTAGAGGATTTTCAGTAAACAAGGATATTTTTTGACTGTATACTTATTTTGTAACTGGAAGTTCTTTACTCAATTGACAGAAATTATTCAAAGCAGTCCAAACCAGTCAGTCTCGTATTTTAATGCTTATTGAAACATGCAAATCTCACATTAGGAAAAAGAAGTAAAAAATAATAGTGATCTTTTCCTAGCCTCCAAACTGATCAACCCAGTAGAACAAGTAATAGGAAAAGCACGTATGTTTCTGCTTAGGCTGCTTTCCAACTCACTTTTCTTTCACAAGACTATGTTACCCTATAGATCGCTTCACTCAAGAGTGAGCACCAAGTTTTTCTCAAGGATTACTGGTAACGTACCACTTTCTGCTTGAAAAAGATATTTGCCCTACCTCCCAGCTTCCCATTGACCAGACTGCTGCTTCACTTTGTTTTCTCACTTCTCACCACACCTTTTTGTCCCAGTTCTTCGGTTCTTCTGATTCCCAATGAGGTCTCAATGAATGGTTTATTGCTCACTTCCCTCCTTGCTACCTAACCCACCAGGTTTTCTAGTACAGCACTAATACTGAACTGACTGGTGTGGTGAACGACAAATTCTCTGGCCTTTCCAGGCAACAGGGTTATAATTATGTTCCTGTTCATTCTGCAGAAAGGAACAGAAAATGTCTATTAATAGAAAAAAATACCATGAACTTCTTTGATCCACAACAGCTTTATGAGTCTTTATCTCAATATCTCAGCAGTTCCTCTCCTTCATAGAAAACTCTGTGTGCATTAAGCCTGTGCCCGATGCTTGAGGCATCTTACTAAGAGAGGAAAGACTAACACATTGAGGAAGAGCGAATGTGACAGACTCACTCTCTAACACACAGGAAGACCAAGAGGTAATCATAGGTAGCAGGGGGCAAAACCAACTTAGGGTTCTGTATTATGGGAGAAGGAATGAGAGGAGGCAACAGACCTTACTGCCATAAGCAGAGGCAAGGAGCCAAAGCATACAAGCTGTGGTAAAGGATGGACGGAGACCCTGCTTCTGGGCAACCAGGAACCATCTTACACACACAGCAACGGTGCTAGCAAAAAGCACATGGGGAATCCTCAGCTGAGGAGGCTGAGAAGAGGGCACAAAACATACTTTGGGTGTGGGAGCGCAAGTGCAGACTAGCAGCTGCAACACAAGAACTTCATGAAAAATAAAGAGCACCAGTAGGTGGCCTAGATCAGCCTTCCAGGTTCCCCTAGTTATTTTCCTTTACATAGAGGCTAACCTTGTTTTGTGTTATGGCTGACACAAATTGGGAATTTGCTGCAATGGAAATCAATGGCTCTTTTCTAAAAAGTCCAGTGAATAAGATCAGTTAAATCTCTTGTAAATAAAATTCAGGTTTTCTAAGCCATGGATAAGTATTAAAGTCAATAAAGTAGAAGAAAAAATAAAAAGGACCAGCTTAGTAGCCAGTCTATTGTCAGAGGCCAGAATATTGCGCAGGTCGCACTTTACTGGTGCAGATAATTAATGTACATTACACCAGTGTTAACACCAGAGGGCTCTAGTCTAACAGTTCACAAGCATATATGAAAAGGTTTATTTCAGAAAGGTTTCTTTCACAGAACTCAGTGTGAGATGTATTATATCTGTTGTTTTAATTTCAAATCATTGACATAAATCATGCCTTTGATTAACTCTTGAATCTGATCTAAATAAAATAGAGATACTTGCTTACACATCCATGACCTGACATGTCCAATAAGCTATCAGCATTGCCTTTTCTTTTTTCTTTTTTTTTTTTTTTTCTTTCTTTCCTCCAATCTGATCATTTTTGGAATATAAATAGATCACAGAAAATAAACCAGTCCACAATTTATTCCAGCTGTGCAATAAGCATTCAAAGGCTTGAGGTCTAATTTCAGTGCCAGCTGTAAAAGTTGTTCTTTTGGCATTCACACACACTTCACTTAGGACTTCTGTTACATATTCTAACTATTGGATGATTAGTATTTTTTTTCCTTTTCTACACAGTATTCTAGAACTCAGCACTATACTCAGCAGTATACCACTGCTAATCATTAAGAATCAATTTCAACTTTTCCTTGAAACTGTAAGTAACGTAAGAAATATAACTTGGATCATCACCTGAAACTCTGAGCCTATTCAGATTTACTACATAGGAATCCACTCTGGGTAATTAATTTGATTTTTAAAGCATACGGCAGTCAGCTTTTAAGTCATATCACATTCTGAAAACAGCTACAGTAACAGTTAGGATTTTTATGGCACAACTTGGCCATTTCTCTAACTTTATTTTAGTCTATCTATCTCACATGATTTTAACTGACTAGGAAAGCAGGATTGATAACAGACAAACTGAGAATGGCAGCCACACTTAGTAACAACAAAACCTAGCTGGAAGCAGGGCATATCCATCCCCTCTAAGAGATTTGTTTTACCAGTTAAGTTGCAACTAGGTGAATTATAACATTTTTTTCAGATAGAATAGAATTGTAATTCTATTCTAACAATAAAACAATTCTAAATGTACAAGAGCATTTTTGCAAACGTAGTATTCATGATTGCTAGACTTGTTTTTCTTTTTACTCTGAATTTCAAAAAAATCTTCCCAACTCTCAGATTTCTTTTATCATCCATTATAGCTCTCATTTATAGCTACACTAAACTATAGCTATAGTTTAGTTACAAGCAACCAGCAATTGCTTGCACTGTTTCAGTGACTGTTATTACTATTATTCACATGGTTAAAATCTCAAAAAAAGAAAGAAAGACAAAGAAAAAAATGAGGGGGAACTTACCCTGTCAGCTTACTCATCTTCTGCTGTTATAGTCAGATTTTCAATTAAAATCCCACTTTTGCTCCCCAACCCATCCTCCCTTTTCTTTAGGCAAAAGTACTCTGAGCAGTCAAAAACAGCGCCACTAAACAACAATGCATTTTATCATGAGCAGACGACAGAGGTCTCATATGCCAAGTCTAACAAAATGCCTTGGCCAGACAGCTAAACGGGACTAGCAGCCAATCCTGAAACCATTTCTTTACTACTTGCACCAGTTTAACTGTGAGGTTATGTCAATGGTTACTTTTCATTTTCACTGATTTAAAAAAAAACAGTATTTGAAACGAACCTAATGCCAAAGTAAACTTGGAACTGATGTAAATTTTGGAGGACATCAGATGTGGACTTTGCAGCTGTTCCTTGCCTCAGCAAGTAACCAGTAGAAAACTCTCAGTTCCACTTTGCTGAACACCAGAAAGGTTTAGGACCAAAGTTGATCCTTTTCACCTGAGTCACACAGCTGCCAAGAGCAACACAGACAAAACATAAGAACTGCCAGGCAAAACAGGACAGCACACAATATGAAATCTGCAGAAAAGGTGTGATAATCACCATCAGGGACATGGTGTGACCTCTGACTATAGCAGAACTAATTTTCCGTTTCCTATGAGTTGATGGCTGTTCAGTATTCTGGAAAGTGACATTATTTCACCTGATACAATTCTATCACTTGCTCATTTGCTAATGCTCACACTTTCTGAATTCATTGTAATGGAAATTCAGGTCCAGTATTCATCTATCTCTTATTTTACATGAAATGAACATTATAATTTTGTTGACTGAAGATATGTAAGTCAGTTCTAAATGCCTTGTGACCAGGTGCAGTTGCATAGCATTCATAGTAGAGAATTTGTCACAGTCTACTAGATTTAACCAAAACATGTTAAAAAAAAACCTTTTTCTTTAGCAAGAAGTCAATATAATCTGTCCTCCAGTAATCACAGACGGGGTTTTAATGGCAAATATTCCATCACACAGCCTTTCCATGTCAGTTAAGACTGCATCAGAGGTCAACATAAACCATTCTGGGATTTCAAATGTACTTATGGCTTTTTTAAAAGCAAAGAAAAATGTTTGTCAGTCACTGTAAATTGATATTCTGCTATGTATGTGTGTGTATATATATACACACACTGTGTGTGTGTGTGCATACGTATATACACACATGTATATATACATAAGGGAATATAGCATAAATACATGTATACATATTTTTACACTTCATATAATATACATATATTTTGTGTGTGTGCAAAGGGGTATAAACATATACAGATAGAAAGCTCAGCAAAAGGATATGTAGGATTAATTCTTCTACCATCCTCTCATTTACTTTTTACTTCTAGTCCAAAACGGTTAGCCGGACAGCAGATACTAGAAGTTTCATATATGCTGCATGCTAATTCAGAGCAATTGCTAACTAGGAGTAAGAGAGGAGCTTACAATTTTGTTTCAATCCATTAAACTGGAGGTACTAAAACATCACTGAAAAAAGCATCCCAGCAACATATAAGCATTTAGCAGAGAAATCACAAACTGGCTTTTTACATAAACCAACGGTGCTTTTTACCCACCTCTGCATCGTGACCTTTGTGCCAGCAGCAGTGGGCTGGAGAAAAAAAGAGGAACTCTCACAGGTGAGAGACCAAACTCTCATCAAATCAGCCCTGTCCCTGCCAAATTGCACCCTGGGAAAGACAGGGGACTTTTACTCTGTGAGATCCCTCAGAGAGCCACCAGAAAAGTGAGAGAGTAGAGGGGACATCATTTTAAAGAGTGTGTGTCTTCAAAAATATTCGATTCTGCTGTTTGCTTTTTTTGTATTAAATGCGCTATTGCCATTGTGCATTGCTTGTTTTCACAAGAGTAACGTTTACTTATCAAACTGTGTGTGAAGCCTGGGCCAAAACCTTGCATATGCTAAAACTCCTCCAAGTCCTCCTGAGATACAAAAGCCCCTAAGGGATTTACTGCTGCAAGGACTTCAGCTGCTCCAAAGACCACATCGTCTCCTCTGTTTGGCCTCCTTGCGGTGCTCGTCTGGAATTAAACAGAGCGCACATTAGGATTACCTGCTTCTGTGCGTTCACGGTAATTACAATAAAGAAATGAGTGTCTTCCAACAGACAAATCTAGTTTTTCAAATTCTACTACATTTCAAGCAATTTACAATTAAGCTGGCAAGCTAAGGATTTGGAAACTGACAATTGAAAAAATTACTGTTTCAAAGTAGGGTCCTTTTTTGTTGTTGTTTGTTGCTTAGTTTACATTGAGAATTAATATGATGCTTTAAAAACAATTTACCATAAATGGGTTAGTCGCAAGTGCCATTGCACAGCAAAAAGCCAAGCTTCACAGAGCCCCCTCGCCACCCTTCAGTAGCTAGTTATAAAATTACTGTGCATAAACATGATGGGATAATTTGAAGGTTCCACAGCATATTTCTCTTTATGCATATAATACAAATATACATTATATATGTCTGTGTACATGTGTGGGTACTATTTTTTTTTCTTTACCTGTTGGGTAGGCACAAAAGCGGCATTCGAAGGCTTTGGGAGCCCTTTGAGAGCCTCAAGGCCCTGCTGCCGCCATCACGCACAGCCCGCGCGGGGGCTGCAGCAAAATGGCCGTTCGCCCGGCGGGGCGGGGCTGCACACCACACCTGCCCCGCCCTGCCCCGCCCTAACGGCAGCCCTGCGGCACGCCGCCATGTTGAGCTAGCCCAGGCCGGGGGCTGCTCTTTATACACGCACCAAAATGCTCATCTAAAATGAAAATAAAACCCCCAAAGGTGCCTCCCTGCCCTTTTTTTGGGAGGGAGAGTGGGAATCTCAGAGGTAATGGGGTGGGGGAAATCCTGCAATGCAGTTTTGTGTTGGTTCACCCTCTCTTGATGCCTCCTATCAAAAGGCAGCCCGCACAGCTCTCAGTGGCGCCAAATGAAGCAGATGTTTCCCCCCTCCCCACATTTTTACTTTTTTTTCTTTAATCTTTTTTACCTCTTTTCCTTTTGTTTCTTTTTATTCCTTTTTTTCCTATTTTTCTATTCTTACCATTATTTCTTATTTTTCATTTTTTCTATTGTTTTTCCCATATTCATTTTTCTTGTTCCATTTTTATTTTTTCCATTTTTCCATCTTTCTATTTTCTCCCCTTTTCAATATTTTCCATCTTTCTCATTTTTTCTTTCCATCTTCCATCTTTCCATTTTTTCCATTTTCCCCCATTTTTCCATTTCTCTTTTTTCAATTATTTCTACCATTATTTCTTCCATTCTTTTTCTGTTACTATTTTCATTTTTAATAATGTTTTTCCATTTTTTCATTTTCCATTCTTCTTTTCCATTCTTTTTCAGTGTTTTTTTATTTATTCCATTATTTGTTTTTCAATCTTACCATTTTCTAGTTTGTTTTCAGTTGTGCTTCCCTTTTATCTATTTGCTTTTGCATTTTTTATTTTTTTATATATTTCTTTTTTTTGTTAATTATGTTTTCCTTTTTGTATTTGTTTTTGTTATTTTTCTTTAATTTTTTCCTTTTCATAATTTTATTATTTTTCCTTTTTTTCATATTTTCCCTTTTTGTTATTTTTTTCCTTATTTTTTCCTTTTTTTCCTTTTTTAAATTTTTGGGTTTTTTTCCTTCTTTGTTTTTCTCTTATTTTTTTCATTACATTTTTTCTTCATTATTTTTCCCATTGTTCATTCTATTCTTTTTTCTTTTATTTTTTCACACTTTGTTTCCCAATGTTCTCCATCTTTTCCATTGTTTCCCCCCTAGTCTTTTCTCATTATCATTCCCATTATTTTCATTATTTTTCCATTTTCCACATTTTTCCTCTTACTCCATTTTGTCCTTTCCCCACTTTTTCACCATTTTCCACATTTTTCCATTTATTCAATTAAAAAAAATCCCCATTTTCTCTTTTATCTCTTTTCCCTTTTTCTTCATTTCTTCTTTTTCTCTTCCTTCTTTCATAGCACCTTTTCTTTTTAACCTTTTTCTCCCCCCTTTCCCTTTTTTTCTCCCCTTTTCTCCACTGTCTTTGGAAACCTTCCCTCTTAAACCATGCTCACCTTCCATCTTAAACCTTGCTGCACCCACTTGCACACGGGAGTGGGAGCAGCAAGAAAATGGCGGCATGCTTGTGGGGGGCTGGGCTGCGCACCACACCTGCCACGCCCTGCTCCGCCCTTAACGGTAGCGGGCCAGTTAACAACGTGCCACCATTTTGCGTTTGCCCACGCCAGGAGGCTGCGAACCTAGAATGAAGATTTAAAAAGGGGAAATATTTTGCCTCACCTTTTCTGAGAGGATGGGGGAAGAGGAGGAGCAGCATCGTGGTAGAGGGAAGGATTCTGAAGCATTTTGTGCTATTTCATTCCCTCCCACTACCACCAAGAGGCTGCCCGGGCACCTGGCCACTCAGCAATGCCAAATCAAGCATATGCTTGGGGTTTGTCTTTTTTTTTTTAAACCTTTCCCCCCACCTCTTTTCTTCTTCCTTTTTTTCCTATTATTGATATTTCTTCCATTTTTTTCCTTTTTTTTTTTTTTTTTTTTTTTAAACCTTCTGCCATGCCCTGTTCTTTCTGAGGTGGTACCTGGAGGTTTGCCCCATTGTCCCAGCCCACATGTTTTGCCTCTAAGATCATCCTAACTCTCCCTGTAATTTTTTGTAGATGGACCCTTGAGTGACGACCAACATCATGGCTTTCTGACCACGAGGCCTCAGCAGTGTGCACGCAAACCCACTGCAGCAACGTAAGGCTACAGTTGCTTGAGGATTCAAGCAGAAGAGTGTAAGACAGAAAATATCCTTCTTCTTCTTGAAGATGTTTGCTTTTTTATTTTCTCCATCCTTTTCATTCCATGGGCAATTTGTTGTCTTACTAATGCTTCAGTTCTGTCTTCATTTAAATTTCTTTCTGAGTCAACAGCTGGAAAATTGTGTATACTGACACATATATATTTGGAAAAAATATTCTAAATAGATATTTTAAACATACTGCTTTCTCAAAGAAAAAAAAACAATAGAAGCTTTCAATTTTCTAGAGATGCTAAAACTGTATTATGGGTGTCTATGAACCAGGTGCTTTCAATCTATATGTAAAGCTTCATAGCTATGTATTTACTTCATACACCTACCAGCACACACAAGACCATTGTTCTATCCTGTCAAACTTAATTTTCATACTCTCTCTCTCTCTATAAAGTGGTTTGCTTGAGGCAACAGATTATTTTGTTCCTTTCTCCCTAGTTCTGTGTAATCTAAGATGCAATTCAGATATTTCAGCTGTGTTAGGCAATCTGCAGCAATATATAAACCTTCATGTTAGAAATACTTTCTGTGGTTAATACACAAAGAACTCGCCAAATGTGAAAGGATCTACAGAGAAAATGTAGACTTGTTATCTCTTCATGTCTGCCACTCCCCCTACACTCTTTTTTTCAGTAATCAATCTAGAGCTACTTTTACCGTTACGTCTATGAAATCTATCTAATCTTATCTGCTTCAACTGAAGGTCATAGGCAGCATAAGGTTTCTAGGTAGAGATAATATGTTTTACTGGCTTGGCCAGTATAATTAGAAAAATTAGGCAAGCTTTTTGGCAGACAAACCCTTCAGTCAGCTTCAAAAAAAAATATCCAAATCCTTCTCTTCTAACCCATTCAGATGAAGCCAGGAAGACTGGATTTGTGTGGTTTGCCTCTCCATCAGCTTGGGGAAAACCCTTGCAGAAGTTCAGAATCAATGACTCTTGCAGAATAGTTCTCCACTAATTTGGCAACAAGCTTAAAGGCTTATTTCATCCACATACCTCTACAGACACTAAATAAGCAGTACTGCTACTACTGCTATATAAATATACAGCTACATGCTAAAGGGACTTGCAAGATTCACTACCACTAGCTGTAGTAGTTCAAAGTAGTTTTTTCTCTTATCATTTGAGTTGTACTGTAGTTTTACATTTATGTCCTATACACTGCAAATAAGACATATATATGCAACAAACCATCTAGACAAATGCTAAGCAAAAGCAACCAGCATTTTATCTGCAAGCCCATTCTAGTAGGGTTTCTGGTCATTTTTAAGGCCTATTCCCCGCAGAGGAATTTGGTCCTTCTGGTATTAACATTGGGGTGGTTGGGGTTGAAGGGGATGGTTGCTTATTCTGGTGAATCTAGTTGCTTAGTAGCCTGTTTCAGGATCCTCCACCCATGCTTGTGACATCATTAGTTATTAGTAATGGATAAAGTCCTCATCCTACCAGGAAAAACTGCTTCGGTCTTGAATTTTGCAAAGGTTGAGAGTATTCGTCATTTTATCCCTGCTAATAAATCTCCTATTCATTTTCACAAAGGCTTAGATATTTAACAGGCGTCACACAAACCGAATCCATACAGAGCAAACAGTCAGACAGAGTGTGCCATTGTGGATGAGTTGTATCGCATTCAGCCTTGTGCCTAGAAATGTCCTTGAGGCGTGATGTTGGCTCTGCCCCAGCACAATGCCCATGCTGACAGATCAGGGCCTTGTAAAATAATCACTGGCAGCTAACATAAATCCTCACAAAAATTGTACTCTCTGATGAAACAATCACAAAGCCAGTAATGAGGATAGTTCAGAAACCATGTGAAGGGTACAGAAGCAGAGGACAAGGACTAGGAGTTCTGAAAGTTTTATTTTAAGATTATTTTTGCCTCAGACATTGTCTGTAGCTTGTAGGAGCTCAATAAAGTTCTTAAGAATTTGTTAAACTGTAAACTTACCAATAGCCATGCAAAAACACAAATGTGATTACTTTGGTCTGTAGTCAAATTACACTTTATGCCAGTTCCATTTTGCATATTTATTAAAAGTTTGTTTAGGCACATATGTATCTCAGAAGTAACACTTTTTTGGCATTTTCATCACTCATAGGTAAGAACCCTATTCACACAGACCAGGAATTTTCTGTGCTAGGCGTTATAATATACTATGCTCTGAATCTTTTTATTTTTTTAAACACATACATACGTACTCTGCTGGACTAGATTAGGGTTTAATTTTGCTTTCATCTCTCTGCATTGTCCCAATATTATTTATCCAAATATTTATTATACCGAGGTAGTGTTGGTGTGAGAATGGCATTAGGGCCTGCTATCTTATACAAACACTAAATATAAGAATTCTTATGATAAAAAGTAATCTAAAGATAAGGAAGAGAGAAGAGGGAGAACAGTAATAGACATCTAAAGTTACATATGATATTTATAAAGCTTAAAGGGAAGAGACAACTACCTGGAACTATGATTTTGCTAGTTACTTCTATAGCAGCAGGAGACCCTGTTCTGCGAATTCTGAGATACAGGTTACGGTATTTGTGCAAAGGATAATTGCCATCAAACAGGAGGGGGAGGAAATCAAAACTGAGTAGGGACAGATCCTTTTCTTAAACTCCAACAAGCAATGTCATTTAAAGGAGACTCCAAGCTACAAGGATGTCCGCACACCACCTCCAAGACAAATAAAATTCAGTAGCATGACGTCCTCTACATGACTTGCCCGGAACAGTATTGAAAGGAATTATTTGCAAAAAGATGTTTAACTCTTTCAGTCACAATGGTTAGCCAGTATCTTTATCTAAATTTCATTTAGTTGACTTTCAGAATTCATTTTCTCACTTGCTATTTCATTCTCAGCTTCTCATTCATTCATACCTATTTTCCTCTAGCACCCCCTCTCCATTCTGTTTTCTCATTTATTATCCCTAGGTATTCTCCATTCATGATCATCAAAATCTCACTCTCTTCCTTTCTCCTCTCTCCCAAGCAGTGCTCTACTTTCTTTCTGCTGTTGTCCTTTGTAAGGTGAAGCGTCACCATCACAGTCCTGTGCTGATGGCAGCAGCTATAGCTAAAGGAGAAAAAAAGTAGTGAAGAGGAAGCTCATCTGCTCGCAAAGCTGAACTGCCAGCAAAAGTCATGATGAATTTTTTCAGTCTGTTAGGACTTTTAATTCAGATTTTAAGTTTGCTTTTCCTCTGGGGTGACTCCAACCACTATCCATATGTCCTTTTAAATTAAATGTATTAACAACAACAGATTCCCCAAGACACACTTTTGTGAAATCTGGGAGGGTAATTAGCACTTTATAATTCTGAGGTGAATTACCACTTTGTACTTGCTCAGCTCTTCCCTAGACAGCCACCTTTGGACACTACCACCAATAGAATATTTTCTTAGATGGGCATCCTCTCTGATGTACTGCGGTCCTCGTCAAGAATGAAGGTCCATTCAGGGTGAGTAAAATCAGCAGCTACTTACCTGCTATCCTCATTTTACATAAAGAAAAAAAAATGCTGACACACTAGCAAAGCAAACAGATATTTCCCAGAAAGGTTTGATTCTTTTTCCTACTTTTTCTTTTTCTACCCCTACTGAATTACTGAGAGGCTGAAAGTTTGACTTGGCATCCATTAAATGCTTTAACACACAATAGAAAAATCCAAGATCTCTTTGAGCTCAAAAAAAACTAGTACAGCACCAGAAGCTACATGAAAAACTTGAATTCCAATGCTTCCCAGAAAAGCAGTGTTTTGCTTTGCAAGTGTAATTGCCAAGAAGCTCTTTCTGAACAGACAGAAAATCTTCCTCATTTCCCCTATGCTGCAACACATTGACATGTTAAAAAATGAATCAAGCTATTACTTCTTTTCTCTCATTTTAAACAGCTGGATCATTCCAGCTGAAGCATTTTCCTCTTCTTCCATAAGTAATCAAAAGTCTATTGAATGTCAGCTAAATGACAAAAATATTGACAGTCATAAGCAATTGGAAACAAGGTCTAATGGAAAATGTAATTTAATCAATGGTGGTAAATGTATAATAAGAACAATTCAGGAACAAATCAAAATTAGAGTCAGTCTTTTTGTAGCTAAAATGTAATTGATGGTCCAGGACTCTGCACAGTACTTTCGTATAGGCAAAGTACTTGTATTCCCACTTAGGAAGCTAGTCTGTGAAAGGATATGATTATATCCTTTCCGTGTATGCACTGTAACCAGGTATGTCATCAAGGTATGCGTTTTTGAAAGTTTGATAAAATTTCTATCAGCTTCCATAGAAGTCTCTCCACTGATTTCAATGGGAATTGAATAATATTCTACATAGATATTCCCTATGCTTCCCAGTTTGGTAAGAATTTAAGGCTGTTGCTGCCAATAGAAGTGCAAACTATTAAATTTTAGCAAATGAGCATCTTAAGAAAAATACTTATTTGCATACCTTTTTGTCATTCATTTTATTATCTGGATCTCTGGCCATGGAAGAACTATCCGCAGACATTTCTTTCTCTCAGAAGGTTCTTCATTAAATCAGCTTAGAAATTATCCCTGCTTCTAAACCCACAGGAACAACTTTTCATTAATACTAAAGACCCTCGAACAAAAAAATAGACCAAGGAAAAGGATTTGGCTTAGTAAGTTTTAGTGTAAAACTCACTGAATTACATGCATAAATGCACTTACGTTCCTTTCTGTTATGAGCAAATATTAGCTAAAATAGTGACTGATTAGCAGTTGAAAAGAACAATCACAGGAGTTTCCTGACATTGTATTCTATTCTCCTTGGTTTCAAAATATAACACCCCAAATATTTTGTTCCATTTACAACTTTTATATGGTTTTGAGCCACAAAATATCTTAGCAAATAATTCTACGGTCAGAAGTCTTCTCAGGTATCTTAATATCTGTGATATACAGATATACAAAATTCAGTTATTTTATGAATGGTCAAATTGGAAACTTTCGCTTCTAAAGCCCTGCTTGTACTTGTCTTTGATCTTGATAGTGCTTCTGTTATTGTATTGCTTCTGTTAGAAGCAAAATGTTTCAAAATGAAAAATTCACTGGATTGTTCACAATCTGTATAAAGCCTGCTCTGTGGTTAAGTATAGAATTGTCTTTGCACTTAAGGTACATCTGATAATAATTCAACGGTACATGTCATTACATACCAGCATCCCTAGAGATTGCCTGACAGTTGCCATGATTATGTTCAAAATGAATGCAATGGTAAAACTCCTTATTGATTTAAAAAGGAAGAGAAAATAATTCAATGCTGCAGGTCTGCAATTGTGGGACTGAAGAGTTAGGTACAATGACTGCTGTGCTGCATGTGGCTGGTACACGTGGAAATGCAACAATAAAGAAGAATGAGACAGTGCCGGAGAAAATTCACAGCCATGTATAGCCCTTCACATGATTGGCCACTGTTTCTTGACAGAGATTCACAAGCAGAGCAGTGAGATGACAGAGAAACTTTTTCAGTTTTCAGGTAAAGTCTTTCCCTTCTCCATAGTATCCAAGTACCTCATATTTTCACAAGAAAAATTTAAGAGGGATGTGAGTTTGCTAAAGAGGACTGTGACAGAACAGGTGGACCTCAACATTTAGTATCTCAGGCCAGCTCCTAAAAGTTGTATAATCTGTCAGCACTAAACCACTTAATACCACACTATCTGAATTTAATCTGATTCTCAAGTGTCTTGCCTGTCAGCAAAGTATCTGAACACTTTTTGTTATAAGATACAAGAATGTAAATGAGACCAGAATTTGGCTCATTATGTTCAGAATGTCAAAAGTGTAGATTTTACTGGTCTAAGCAGTTTTTACAGATCATCCAGCACTGTCATTGAAGTTGTTTTTAAAGTACAGCAGTGTTTAGATGAAATGTAATTATCAAAGAAGATGATACTCCCTCAATCTTCACATTCCAGAGGGATGAAAACAAATGAAGACTAATTAATTTCAAATTATTTTTTGGAATTTGAAACTAGGAGTGAAGAAACAAACTCTTTTACAATTATCAGGTTTGTTGCCAACAGCAGCTGCAACATATTCCTTATAGGTAAGTACCAGAGGAACACTAATATATACCTATATACCAAAAGGCAATAATAAATAAAAATGAATTTTCTTCACCCAGAGAAAGGTCCGTTCACATGAGATTCTGTTGATATTCTGCTTTGACTATTCCTTAAATACAATAAGCAGAATGGCAATTAATTTAAACCAAATGTGAAGTGCTATGCTTGCTTTTTCTGTTTGTAAAGATATTTAAAAACTCATCCAGGCAATAGACAGTAACAGCTATTAATACAATTGTATTCTTGAAGTGTATTCTCTCTCTGAAAATGTAAGCAATCAAACAGGGCAGTGTGAGCAACAATCTGAGTGGCAGGCAGAACTTTCCAGCCACACTATTCTTGCTTGATCTCAAAATAAAGAATGGTGCTGCAGTCCATGAAAAGCAGAAACTTGCTTACCCTTACATTTGCTTGGCTTCTTTGATTAAACTGGGACAGGAGAAAGAACACCAAACTCTGTTCCATTCTTTTCCTTGCATATTCTCCTTGCTGGCTGTAGAGCACATTCAGACAGAAGGGCTGGACTCAGCACCAGGCTGGACTGTTCAAATGGCCAGTCCTTACTCCTATTTTACAGATAGCATATGGAAAACATTGTAACAGGATAATAACAGATAGGGATTTTCAGCAAGGAAGAAAGAAATGTTGAGATTGACTGAGCCTGTATAGTGTACAGGCTCTCATGTGATATAGCCACAGCTACATAGCTTAAAGTCATCTTCTCCATGGCTATGACTTACATGCAGGACACTACCTCAGGATTCAGAAAATCCTTTTTTCTGGAAGTGCTTGATGAAATATGACTGTATGTAGAAAGAGGAATAAAACCAGAATGCTGAGTCCCTGACAACTGAGCAGATGGACATGCATTTAACAATCTCATGGTGATTTTTAAACATGAAAATGGAACTCTGAAATTGCAATAAGCATGTGTAAGGGGAAAAAAAAACACAGAAATATTTGGAAGGTAAAAATGCTTACGGGTTCTCCTGCAGCATCTAGGTTTGCTAAGAAAAGACTGGAAGGACTGGATGAAAACCTAGAAGATCTCAAAAAAAAAAAAAAAACCCTTTCAAACCACAAATATGTCATCTACAAACCATGTATTTTCAGTGTGTGTACTGAAGAATCTAGAGGAACAATAGATTACTGTATTGGCAAACCACACAAAATGATTGATTGCTATGACTGTCAAGCTTCAGAAAATAATTGAAGTCATGATGGATAACCTTGCTCAAAAGTGCAACGAAATTTTAGAGCCAGGTGATTCACCTATGAAGGCCATAGGAGTGCTAAGGCTGGAGCAAGAGAGGGGGGAGATGAAATCACAGCAGCTCTGCCTTAGGTGGATTTGAAGCCCTTCTTAACAGCGTAGAAAAGGATATTGCGGAGGAACAACACTGTGGATGTGCACACTGATCAAACATCCACAAACAAGGACTCTGTTGCACCCTTAGTAACCCATAATGAGCTTATGAATTCAGTCAGCGCTATATAGGATTCAAACTGAAAGCCTAGCCCCTGCATACAGTTTTGAAGCTGAACACAAAGTTACCTTTCAGTACTGGCATAAACTTATTCTGTCATAAGTTGTGGATATGTGCAGCACTAATAAGCACACTCCAATCTGGGCAATTTTTGGTGGGGTGGATGCAGAAATGAATCATCGAGTAGCTTCCTCACAGTAGAAGCAAGGAAAAAACGTGCCAAAACACATTCAACAGTAAATTCTGAAGCAGAAAAACAAATAAAAACTTGTTTGGAAAAAAATATGGAAGTTATGTATATCAAGAGTTACATGCAATTACTTAGGCAAGAGAAATAAGTATGCCAAAGCTTACTGAGAAGAAAGACAAAGGGAAAAGAGACCCCATCTAATTCACCATCTGTGAATCAGAATCTTTTTGCTCATGTGTGGTATCAATACCCGATAGAATAAAGACAGCAATATACACCAGATAAGCTATGCTTTCAGCTGAACTAAATCCATGCATGAACCACTCACACATATACATTTTCTAAATTGAAAAAAGTAGTACTCAAAAAACAAAAATATCAAGACAAGGCATTGCAGCTTTCTGGCAGCAAAACTATTGGAAGATTACCAAGATGTTTTTGAAAGACTAGGAATAGATTGGGAAAAAGATTCAGACAGTACAGTTGAGTACTCATAGTATTAAAACACAAGAATAAGTCATAGAGAGGAAAAAGTTATTGAGCTCAATTTGGATAGATATTAACCACATAGAAACTAAACAGGCAATACACTCGAGAAGACTCCTGCACCAAAGCAGAACGCTAGCTACCAAATGCAAGTTATGAGTCTTGACCAGAAGAACTTATTAAATCTGAAAAACACAAGGTGAATGAGTATATTTTGTTGCTTCAATTTGAAACGTAAAGGAAGCCATTGTCGCGAAGGTATCATGCATGAGTTTCATACCATTTTACACGCATCCTTCTTTCTCCTTTGTTAAGGTGAGCAAAAGGGGAACCGAGCTCTTCCTTGGCCATCAGTATTTCAAAATTCTAATATATACAAAAATATAGACACTTCCTCTAAAGCCTTCAAAACACAAGCAAGAAAAGAGAAAGACATCATAACTTCATTAAGGTAGCATTCTGCAGTTAAGAATCTATGACTACTGTCGTGACCAAACCTGCCACATTATTCTACACTTCACTAGACTCAGTTCTCGTTTGTTTCCCAAGGGGATGATCTAATCTCCATAGGAGGAGTTTTCTTTCACTTTCCATACTACCTTGCATAAACAGATCTAAAGCTCATTTGGGGTGTTAGTACTACTGTAATAGACTACAGAATGGTAGGAAGCATAAACAACATGCAACCTAAATAGCACTCATTCTAAGATTTTAGCATTCTCCCCAAAATGCTTTTCACCATGAGGCTGCAAACAGTTTTGTTTTCAATGAATAAATCTCTCCAAGTGATCTCTAGGGGTATGATGTTATACTAACCAGGCAAAAGACTGTATCATCTAGTCCAGGAACCAACAAAGGACATATATGACCAGAGAGTGTGTCCACCATATTCTTCCACAATAGCAGTGCATATATTTACTCCCCCTTGGAAGTCAACAGGCTAGTCAAAAAAGGGTGGAGAGCAAGCATGAATTCTTGGGTAGGGCTAAGAAGCACAAACCCTAATGAGTCAGCTGTGGATTGATGGAAGGAAAGAATTACAAAGCCTATCAGAGAAAGGTGAAAATAAGGTGGGAGCAGGACAAGTTGAGGACAGCAACTAGGTCTAATAAGAGCCAGGTGAGAAGAGTGTGCCACATCCTCACCTTAAGTTAATACCAACTCATTTGATGTTAATTACTGCATCTGATTGTCACTTTCATTACTCTCATACCACAATAAATACTCTCTTCTTTTAATTCACTGAGCTATTCACTCCTTTGCCCAGTCCACATAGCAAATAAGGTCCTCACAGGTAAAAAACAACATTACTGAGGTCCCAGATAACCCTGGTTTGTCATACTTCTGAGGAGGCAGCAATTCTCAACACTACAGCTCTAATTTGAACTCAGAAGAAAGCTGAATTCTGGTTTCATCAGTAGCCTTAATATTACCACTTTCTTATTTCTGAGTGCTCACTTTTGCCACCCTTGTATTGCATGATCTATTTTCAGGTTTTAGTGATGGTATTTACAGGATTTATGATATTGATATTTAAGTGAAATTTGAACTTTTACAGAAAATCATTATAATTAATCTCTCATTCTGTCTCTTTTTCTTTGTAAGAAATCTAGAAGAAAAGATACAGTTGGAAAGATTATCTCCATTGTCAGAAAGATGGGTCAAATAACATTGGACTTACTGTTACAAGAGCTACTGCTGGTTAACAGTCCTCTAGTACAGGTTTTCAATGTGAGATCAACATATAAGCATCAGAAAAGTGTAGGCCAGATCCTTAGCCAGATTCTCCTCCTTCTAATGGAGATGTAGTTCATCTCCATTAACCTCCTATAAAATGGGCTGCTTTATACCAACTGTATAGATCTAAAAAAAGTTCATTTCCATGTTATTTGACATTGAACCATCAGGGTAAACTGCATTTCACAAAGCATTATAAATTGAGAAAAACAGTTGATTGCAAATGCTTTCAATACCCGCCAAACATTCCTTTGCACAGACAGAAGTGATTTGTTTGAATGCCACTGGATATCTTAAGCATGGACCCTTAGTATTTGCATGGCATACATTAACAGAGATATTTAAGTGTCTGTAACTAAAACTTGCTTCTTGGATTTATTTCTCCCTGTAAAAATGGAGAAGTGAGCTTGCGCCTTCTTGTCTGAGGAGGGAGGTTCTTCTGATCATAATATCTGCAAGATTCCCAATTCCTCCATTTGCTTCCCTTTTTAATCTACAACAACCACTTGGAGCAATCATGCCTGTTACTAATATACACCTTTTTTTTTTTTTTTTTTAATCATCTTATGTTGATCTATGATGTCATTTCCCCAGCAATCAGTCAGCACTCACAGGATGATAATTCTTTTAATTAAGAAGGACATCTGATGGAGTAACCCACATTTCTTCTATACCTGTTTTGCTATTAGCAATTGTTCGCTCACCCCTTTTGGTGGAGAGGGAGGAAGAGGCTGGATAATCAGCATGCTGGAACACCACTTGAATGTGCTTAGTACCAGCCCATTGCTTTGAGGCAATTCCATTAAAAGAGACAGATAAAAAGCAAAAATGATCATGACTCTACTGCAGATAGCAAAACCTTCTTCATGTACCCCAACTGCGTATTGAAACCACTAATTTCCCCCTCGGAAAATTCCTCCCTTTAACACTAGTCTCTCATTCTGCTATACCATGTAGGAGAAAAGAATGTTTTAAAGAAACAGAAGAGAATTCTGATCTGTCATTCTCCGTGTGGAAAAGTGAGATGTAACTGAGATGGAAAGCAAGGACTTATACCTGTGCTGCAGGTCCTTAAGAAGTAAGCAGGATGAGCAACATTCATTACCCCTTTGAAGTTTTTCTCTTTTTTTTTCCTGCTTTTAACATTTTTAAATCTTTCTCTGGCTTGCTGAGAATATGGTCTCTATTCTGTATTTTTATGCACATTTTTATCTTTGTACTGGAAATACATCACAATCACCACCTTTTCCACTACACTGACTTTTAATGCCACTCAATGCTACTAATATTAGCCTATGAAATACAAGGACGTAAATCACCTCCAGAAATATCTTTCCTTGAAAGCCATCAACTTCCATGTTCTTAAATAAAATCTTCTTTTCATGAATGCTGTACTTAAATTTTTCTCATGATTTTCTGAATTTTTGGCTTTGCTCCAACAGATGTCTAATCCTTGTAATTCTCTGCTTTCTTAAGTATGTGCAGAGTCTGCTTTACTGTAGTAACTTTATAATTAAAAAGAAAAAGAAAAACATCCATTGCTCAGCCGTGCAGGGGACATCAGGTGTGCTGAAGAAAAGTTCTGCCACTTCTCAGCATTATGTGTAGCCTATTGCTATAGGCATGTGCACAGTAGTAGCCGAAGGCCTAGCTTTTTGCATAGCTTCTTTAATTGCTTAAGTGAGGTTAGCATATGTTTATTTAAAACATCTAACTGGTCACGTAAACAAGATATCATTTGCTTTTTTTATGTACAGATGAATTTACATTCATTACAAGTACTGGCACAGAATAAAACAACATTCTATGGGCAGGAAATCCAGTCTTTTCTTTTCTCCTGGTTTTCTGAACCATGAAGATATAAATCTAGGGTGTGTAAACAGCTTACTGCTGATTCTGAAGATGTAACTTCATTAAACATCCTGGATATTTTGATAGGGATCATGTTCTGCGCTATAGCAGTCTAATATGTTGACCTAAGTACACCAGCCTTGCCACATTAAGCTACCACTGAGTTCAATCCAAAAATTAAGACCAGATAACACTCCAGAAATATACTCTTTTTAGTTTCTTTTGTAATAATAAAATGAGTGAAGATCCATATATTCAGCATTAAGCAAAAGTGGAAATAGGAGCAGTAAATGGACTGGAAAAGACTGACACAGATCATTTAGAAACACCTGAACTGAATATGCTGAACTATGTACCTGAACTATATTCTACTGTTCTTTTAGGGAAATATTTTTCAATTTATAATAGCAGGCTAGAATTTTGATAAGAACCCAAGTAAGTTAGGCATCCAGCTGTGATCACAGGACACTTAAATGTCTCCTTCACCTATTTCTGTATGGATCAACTCATCCTATCTACCTTTGATATCAACCTAAAACAGAAGGATAAAGGGACAAACAGTAGAAACCATGGTTGTGTTTTATTATGTATGCATTCATTTAGCTTTTGAAGTGCTAACCCCATTATCCGAGAGAAAGATAACTTTCTCTCCCAAAAGAATATATTAAACATATTTACTGGCAAGCCTTATATACCTAATTCATTCCATGTTTCCCCAATTTGTAGTCCTTATGACTCAATGGATATGAGTAGAGTTACCAGGGATGATGCTCAAATAATATGACCGTGATTGGAGGTCTAACTTTTCTCTCTCACAAAGCTGGTTGATGTAAGGCTGGTTGACTTGTCAGAAATTAGTCGTGATATTTTCTGTCAGACGGCAAAATCAGTTTTTGAGGGGAACTCAAGGTTTGGGCCCATAACTAATAAATGTAGGATATAATCTGGATAAAGATGGATTAATGTTTGCCAGAACCCAGTGCTTGCTAGTGTCCCATGCAGCTGTTGCATGTTTTCACAGCATGCACTCAGTGTGACTAAATGATAGTGCAGGACCTTTCAAGGATATTAATCTCTTCTTACAAAGAGATTAGCTGCACCAAGAGGCAAAGAATGACTTCCTATTGCTGCGTCCCCACACATCATCAAGTACTCTGCAACTCATCAATTTTAAGAAATCCAGGACTTCGGGTGAGAGGGAGGAGGAGGGTTGCCAAGGAAATGCTTGGCATCACTTCCAGGATTTAAAAGCTTTGAATGCTACCTGCATAACTCCAAAGGAACACTAAATTCAATTTGCTCTAAGACCTGTTGTTAGCCCTCTTGTCAGTGGAGGAGGAGCAGTGTTTTATTTCTAATCAAATTATGTTTCATGATTGGACTGAATCTTTAAAAAATATATACATACATATATGTATTTACTCCTCCCAAAATGCAAATACCATTGGCCAGTTGCTGAGGAAGGAAGAGCATCCTCTGTTTACCTATTCATCCACTAAAATCCCCCAAACCCCACCTTTCTAAACTCTCTGAATCAATCTGGGAGTGACGCCAAAGTCACCTACTATATAAGACTGAGAGAACACAGGTGAATTACACCTCCTGACTAGGCTTGGACCCAGCGTCCTTTTGCCAGACTCCACTCAAAATGGGGTTTGGCAGGGGGATACGGGTACCAGAATGGACTTTCCTGTTAGCTGTTTGCTGTATCCATCAGATAAGTAAGGACTCATTCATTTCTCTTTTTTTTTGGGGGGGGGGGGACGGAAATAAAAATAGTTTTTTAGATCTATTACTCTATTTCAAAATTTTGAGTCATTGTTTTGGATCACCAATGCAAAAAAATATTTTGCACTTAGATGACATTTCTGTGTACTTTTAACTGAGATTACTTTATACTTATTTCATTAAATATTTTATTTATTTCATTAAATATTTAATGTCTATCTATCAACTAGACAAATTTGATTTAATACTGCCTCAAGCCACTGTATATAACTACATTTGGAAAGTAACCTTCATATCAAATAAGAAAGAACCTCTATTCTTCTCTTTAAATGTTGCTTTTTCAATATTGCCTATATCTTTCAAAATTAGAATAAAATGAAATTCTGTGATACTCTGTGGCAATGATTTACAGAAACTAATTGTAGACAGTTAATACATTATATATTGTATTTATATAAATTTCTGTTTTGAATATGAGAAGGGACTAGCAAATTACCTGATGTGTGCTGTCCATTGTTTTCTATGTTTTTTTTTCTCCTGACAGTATTATATGCATCAGGGCTGATCTTGACAGTTTTTGTTAATAGGAGTAGCCCTGTTAAACCGATGGGACCACTCACATAGAGATTACTTGTATGAATACAAACTTGCTAACTCAGTCTCATTCGTATACAGTAATTATCTATATAAGTTTACTGGTGTTTCATTTTCAAAACACTGACTAGTGCAAATATAATTTTCAATTACTTTGTATTTCATAAAATAGACCCAAAATACAACAGTGAGAATGTAAGCTTATGTTTAGAGTTATGCAATGTCAATCAACAGCATCCTTGAATAAGAAAGCTTATTGTGCTGCGGAATGCTAAACTGATATATTGTTTTAAAAAATGAATAGAGGTTAGACCAAGTTCACCAAGTCCAAGTTCATCAAGTCAATTCTTTGCTTGAATCACACTCTATGCTCATATGGGTAATCAAGATACACAAAAGATATTGGCCTAATCCCATGCTATTTCCACAAGCATTTTGTGCCTGATTCTCTATCTTGAGTCAAAATCTAATATATATAAGTTGATTTTAATGAAAATTACATATATGGACTGACAGCAGGATATAGATCTGGCAAGGTGCATTCAGATATATTCTTAAGTAATAGTTCAGTTCCGAAATACTAAAATAGTATTCTAAAATACTAAATACTAAAATAGTGTAGTAGTAGAACTACAAATAGTAAATTTCCTTAGACATTCTTGCCAGTAAGACTGTGATACTGAGAGGCTCTTATTTTCATAATGGTCAACAATGTGCATTGTGCAATCATTAAATAAACCAATGCAGCTAGAATTTCCTTGGAATGATATATTTGCTAGATGAACAAAATCCTCTGCTATTTCCTTGAGAAAAATTAACAGACCAAAATACATGTATACACTCTTTTGCTCTGTTACAAAAGTTCTTGTGCTAGAATAAACAAATATTCAAAGCATTTTAGCAACTGTTGTTTTTTCATATTTGTCCAGACTGGATTTGTGTCTGCTGAGATTGCTGTAGATATAGTAAGTGAGAGCCAAATTTGGCCTATTAATTGCAGAGGCATTGTTCATTTTTTTTACCTGATTGGTTATCTATTGTAATAATATGAATTTATTTAGGTAATGATATGAATATATTTATCTGTGGTATTGAGAGACCAACAGAAAATTGAAATGTCTAAGTTCTATCTTAAGTTATTTTTTTGTACATCATCCATAGCCACACATAAAGGTAAATGGGAAAAGAGAGAAAGCTCAGATCCAAAAAGAAAATTAAGCAGAAACTGCAAGGGCTTCTAGAGGGGATAGTGAGACTGCTAAGAGCTCTCTTCTTCAAGGCTAGCCATCTTCTGGGGTCTTCTCATTGAGTAGGAGCTTCAGTCCCTTCAGACAAATGTCTTCTACCTCTGGGATGGATTATCCAAACTGCTGGCATTATAGCATTTATGTTGGAGAAAAAATCTAGTAATCCCTTGCTCTAGTTATCTTTCTGAAAAAAGTAATTGCCAGACTTTCATGCAGGTGAGCAGTCTCTATTTGGGCTGAGATTTGTCAGTGGAGGATACATGATGGTAGAGGTCGGTAAGGACTCAGCAAAGGATGAGCAAACACCAAACAAGACCAGAGTTTGCAACACAGCCCTGACTTCAGCATTTACTTCTCTCTGTCTAGGTGGCCTATTCAAAGAGCCAGCATTTGGGAATCTAGTTTGAATCTGTGACCTCTCCCCATCTATTGTATAAGGAAAGAAGGGTCTTAAATTTGGGTTAAATTACATAGATAACTCCTTTTTGAGTGTGAAATTCACCAGACACCTAGAGCACTCAGGTAGATAATCCTGACCAGGATAAAGGTATTACTCATTTCACTGCCTAAATCTCCTGAGGATTTAGACTTGGCAAGGTGCAAGCACACATTAGTAGACACGTTCCAGGCATAACTATCATATGCTGGCAGAATCCAGTCTCTCACAAAATAAAGTTGTGGCCATTTTACTTTAAGAAGAAATGATCACCTTTTTTCACTTACAGAAGACAAGAACTTAGAACACAAACCCCAAAACTCAGAAATGGTTTTCTTCAGGTTAATATTTCTCATCTCTCAAAAGTGCTTCCTAATAATTCTTCTTGCAACTCAGCCATGCACAAAGAAAAGCTTAAAATTCATGGGGTCAGAAACAGAATAGCCAGAAGGAGAGAAGCACTGTAGGAGTGAGCAAATCTGCCTGGAAGGCAGCTGATTCAATAACCATTTAACTGGAGGTTCAGAAATAACCCTTAAAATGGGCCACAAGAATAGGAATTTTCTGATGTAGCTGAGAATTCTAATCATTTGGCCACATGGTCACGGCCTGTTTTTTTTTCTCCTTTGTCTCTGTCCCATTATTTTCTGCACCATGTCTTAGCTTCAGGTGGGATAGCAAGCATCCATGGTTAGATAGACTAACAGCCTAATGCTAGAGATTTTCTCCATCAAAGACAGCCATTTGAAATGTCACAGATTGAGAAGGGGGCAAAGACCAGAGTTTCTGCTTTTTTTCAGGGGGTTGTTTTGTTTTGTTTTTTTTGTACTCCCTGGTAGGTTGCTTTATAAGGTTGTTTAGTGAGGAAAATATCATCTCTTCTAACAGTTGGGTTTTAAATCAAAAGTATGAAAGTGGCTCATTTTTACATACCCTTACTACAGGAACCTGCAGGATCCTGAACGGATGCACAATCTTCCTTCAACCTTTACTTAGGCAATGATGCCCAAATGTGTGCAGCCGTAGTAATGTGCAGAGTGTTTCTTTTGATTACTTCTTCTGGGTTACTGCTCTGTGTATGGACCCTTTGATTAGCACTCTGAGGTGTCTCTTTGTCAAGCAAGTCAAGATCCCTATCTGAGGGGTCTGAGCTGGCCTCAAAGGTAAAGGCCTTATACTTAAACCCTGGAGAAACTGCTGTATAAGTTTCTGTGCCCATTACTGCCCTAAGCTCTTTGTTTCTTTTAAACTCGTCTGTGTTTTTTCTTATTATTACTTAATTACTGCACAGAAATTTTAATAAATGTCTCTTCCAGTATGTGAATTCTTGCTGTAATTTTTCCCATATTAGTGATATTTATGGCAACGTTGAAAATAGTGCAATTTTTAGGGGATATAACATATATATGAAAGGCTGATCTGTAGTTCAAACTCTTTGTAATAGAAAATTTTATTTCTGTATTTGCATTTTTTTTTTCTATTTGGAACTGTTTCATTTTCTCTGATGTGACACAGATGTGACAGATCTATTATACGTTGGTCCTTTGATCCTATCTGAATGCTTTCCCTGAAGATTTCAGATATAGGATATTTTACTTAATATACTTCTGATTGTTTTTTCCACAGGAGCCCAGAGTCACAGCCAACAGGAAACAAGAAACAACTACCCTGTTCAGCAAGAACAAACCAGTAAGTTGGGTTATACTGTGTGCATGTGTATTTATATCCTGCATCTCAAATAAATAATAAATACACACAACCCCCCCCCCACTTTTGGATGTTTATGGCAATGTAAAGTAGATAAATATATTTGTAAGCTACTATATATAAAAGAATAGTAACACTTATATTGCATATTTATTAACAAACATACCTGGTATGTGGTTAGATTTGTATAATAATAGGCAACTAAGGGAAGAAAGGTATGGTCATGGGAGATGCATGCACATATGCATGAATATGTATGTATAAAATCAAAGTGGAATATAAATGCAGGATATTTTACTCAGGCCTATTAATTTTTTGGTCTTTTCTAGCTCAATTTTAGGTGGAAGTTTTAGAATTATTCTGGTTTTAATTTTCTTTCTTTTTTTCTAGCTTCTACTAATAACTCATCTAAGGTGAATGTCATCCCACCAATGCTGACAAATCCAATCATAACACGTAAGTAAAGAAAATGAAATGTATTTTCAAAGAGGAAATAAGAGGAAAGAAAGAGGCAGGTCATCAAACATGAGATAACATTGAACTGCTAGCTGTAATGTGAATAGTTAAATTAAAGCTATAGATAAATGTAACTGAAGTCATTTATAGGTTTATATAGGGCAGATAATAGATGATGAGTGAAGAATGAATATCCTATTAGTAGTTTTATAATTGATATTACTAATTTTATAATGGATAGATGAATAGAAAGTAAAAAAAAATAGAGGTAGGCAGAGGAAAATTATTCACTAACAAACTTAAGATTGAATAAACTGATATATCATGTTAAGCCTGGGAATTCTTAGTCATTTTTTACAGATAGTTTTAAATTCACAGCTTCTAACCCTGCTCACAATGGCCGTGTGTGCAGCACATGGGGCAACTTCCACTTCAAGACCTTTGATGGGGACATCTTCCACTTCCCTGGGCTCTGTAATTATGTTTTTGCATCCCATTGCAATGCTGTCTATGAGGACTTCAACATCCAGATTAGGCGCACAGTCATGGGAAATACTCCAATGATTAGTCATATCACCATGAAACTTGAAGGTGTTGCTGCTGAACTAACAAAGGAGGTAGTTACAATCAACAGCAACAGGTAAGTTTATTCATAACACTCATATGCTAACCACAGGTGGTTTTCTTAAATTGGCCAAATACTTCTGTGCACTTTGGAGGATGGAAGTTATGTATACTTGAACAAATCTGATAACTTTACCAATGTAAATAATGAAATATAAAATTATTCCACAGTAAATCAGTGTTTCCCTTAAAGACTACATCAAATGCCTGTCTTTTCACACAGCTGCCTTGCTGAAGAATCCCTATAAATGCTGGATCACACAAATCATTTTTTCCTTTTTATCAAACACCTGAGTCACCAAATTCTTAACATTCCTTCTATCTTTTCTCAGGGTACAACTGCCATACAGCCAATCTGGAATTATGATAGAGAGAAGCAACATTTACATGAAAATAACTAGCAAAATAGGCATTATGTTGATGTGGAATGAAGATGACAGTATCCTGGTAAGAACAGCTCCTAAAACAGAGGATTCAGGACCAGTTATTTAGAAGCATCTGGTGTTAGATTTTCCATGGGCCCATTTGTAGATATTACTTCTGTAATTGTGTACACTCAGAGCTTGTGCATGTGTACATCAAGTTGCTAAATTAAAAGAAACAAAGATTGTGTATGAAAGGAAAACAAGGTATGTAGGCCTAAAGTCTTGATATATAAGCCTAGTTTTATAGATGTGGTGTCTGTACATTCAGAGACAATAGAGCTACTCTTCGGTTTGAATAGAGCTACTTCGGTTTGAATAGAGCTACTCTTCGGTTTCTACTGTCTGAGGTTTACTATTGCCTTCCCACCTCTTACTATCAAATAATTCTTCATTATGATAGATTTTTAACCAGGCTGTCTTCAAGAAAACCAAATGGATTTGCCTCTAATGGGTAGCAGAATTCCACTTAATAGAGAGGTGAAAAATCCCTTTCATTGTACTACTAACATACTAGCAGTGTTATAGAGAGACACACCTACCTCCTCAAATGTAGTCTTCTAGTAGAATTCCACTTTCTTAGGACTTCATTTTCACTGTCTATTTTTCTTACTGAAAAAGTATGCAAAAAGAGGCTGACAGTAATATAGATATTACAATGAAAACAATGTCTGCATTAATAGCTTGGGCTCGTGGATTTTAATCAAATCCAAGACAACTCTTCATTCTGTTACCCAAGTTTGAAGTAGATTGTGCAAATTAGAGATTATAGATTAAATTACATAATATAGTCACATCAGATGCAAGTACCTTCACTTATCTTGAACATGTAGAATGTATATACTACTATCAACTTTCTCTCCACCATTCTAGCTGGAATTGAATGAGAAATATGCCAATCAGACCTGTGGGCTTTGTGGAGACTTCAATGGCATTCCAATTTACAATGAGTTCTACTCAAACAGTGAGTTTTTTTAAATTAAAAAAAAAGTTTCTTGTGTCTTCAACATTTTTTGGTATTATTTTAGCACTATCATCATCAGCATTCCTCTTTCCTATCCTCCTGAAAGATTTACTCAGAAGTATGATTCAATCTCTGTAGAAAAATCACACAGATCAGATGATAATTAATTTAGTATTTTAAGTATATTACTGGTGCTGACAAATGATTGCACATTTCTTGTGTGTCACTAATTTACTTACCTATGCAGCAAACCCCATAGAGATGAGCCGATTCACACCTACTAATACAAATATAGAAATATATCCAGTGAAACAAAAGGTAATTATAATATCTAGTTAGTATATTTATTGTTTCAGTCCTTTTTTAAAAATAGAAATGCTTCTAATGTATTTATTCCAATTTATGAGGCGTAGCAAATAGTTTTTTCCTAGAACTAATGAGCCATTAAGCACAGTGCCACAATCTTGACTATGTAATCATATTCCACAAAGTATATCCATATTTGTCTGCTGATTTGCATAAAATCGTATCTTCATCTGTTTCTCCATTCTCAGCTTGATCCTTTTCATAAGCCTCATCTCAGAGCTATCTCCATTGTCCATATTCATTTAAATAATTTTCTCTCTTACCTGTATCAGCTCAGTATCATCAGAAAACAGGTTTTTGTTTTCCAGTGAAAGTTATTTTGTATCTAGATGTAATAAACAGAATTGTTTTCCAATGGACTTTTTTCCAGTATACATTTTCAAGGAAGATATGCAAGGTAAATGAGACTGCAATGTCAGTGTTTATTTTGGAAGGAGTGGTGATTAATTGAAAAGGCTTAAGGGCGCTAACTGCATTGGCCAGTGTGCAACAGACTTGTTGAGAGGACAAAAAGATAAAAGGCAGTTGCATTAAAAAAAACAACAACAAAAAGACTCTCATTCTTATACTTCTTTTGTACAGATATTAAGATGACAGCCTTACAATTTGGGAATATGCAGAAAATGGATGGACCAACAGAAAACTGCGAAGACCCTACTTCTTCTCACCCAGATAACTGCACTGATAATTTTGTAAGGAGTGCTCCTTTGCTTTTCTTTCAAATATATGTTTCTTTATACTGCTCTGATAGGAAAGAAAAAAAAAACTAGAGTGATAGTAAATGGAAAAGGTAGGATTCTATTAAGAAATAATTTAACAGAATAACAATTGATTCTCTGTATTTTGTGGAAGCTGTAATTCTTTTTTTCCCTCTCAAGGATAACATATGCCAGAAAACACTGACCAGCTCTGCATTTGCAGAATGTAATGATCTAGTTGATGTTAGCAAGTACATTATGGTTTGCCAAGAAGACTTGTGCCGCTCTGAGAAGTCTAAGAATGCCTCGTGTATCTGTGATACCTTTGCTGAATACTCTCGGCAGTGTGCTCATGCTGGTGGACAGCCTTTGAACTGGCGAACCTCAAAACTATGCCGTGAGTATCACTGGAGGTAGCCTTACTTTATGTTCAGTGGCTAACAAGCAACAAGGTCCCAAATTATGCAAGGGGACATAATATATTGGTAAAGAACAAGAATCAGAGAAGAAAGAATGAGGAGTACATGCTCACTTGTACCTTTGTTCCCTTCCTTCTCTCATATTGGCTACTGTATTTTTTATATCCAGTGAGAACCGATCAGGTCTTCACAGGTGTTTGGCTGGCTAGGCACTTGTTTACCATCTCCTGCTTGGTAGTGGGGAGTTTGCCCCATTGTAATCTTCACAGAAATTTGTACTGAATTAAATACCTAGTAGATTATGTAGTAGCTGGGTGCAGCTGGTAAAAGCAAAGTCACCAACATTTTTCTACAATGAGAACACCCTGTTGTACTGTCTACCTATTTGAAAAATGCAAATATATTAAAACTTTAGGAATCCAGCTGCTACATTTCACTAGAAATACAGGTGTTCCCAAGAGTGGTAACTTCAGTAGAAACACAGGCCTTGCTGGCTTATGGGACCATTATCCTGACATCCTTAGGAACCCACTCAGAGAGCCTCCAGTTCAGGCCCAGACAGTTATTTTTAGGCACTGTCATGGAAAGTAAATCTTAACTATGAAATATGGATTTGCGTACAAATTTCAAGGAAACCTGAGGGGGGATCTGCAGTTTGGTGTTATCTCTGGCTTTGACTTTATCTCTGGGTGTCAAACTTAAATGATTTTTTATTTCTAGACATAGTGAACTAAAAATACTTTTGACTGAAAAAAAAAAAATCTCCTTTGAAATTTTAGCCAAGACATGTCCTCACAACATGCAGTACCAGGAGTGTGGCTCCCCCTGCACCGACACATGCACCAATCTTGAAAGATCTCAGTTTTGTGAAGAGCACTGCATGGATGGTTGTTTCTGCCCAACAGGCAAGTCCTTATGTCCTCACATCTCCGATCTCAATAAACAGCAACAGCCTAGCTGCTGGATTTGGACAGATTCCATGGGGCAGAAGGCTCCTATAACTGCATTTTTTTATAACTGCATGTGATAAGTTCATTTATCAACTGAAAAATTACTTGCCAGTGTATGCAACATTCAGAAAGCAGAAAAGATATAACTAGACATACAATCAAGGCCACTCTCAACAAGCTATGCATACTACAATAAGACCCTCTTTCAACCAAGTTGAATTTAAGAATACAAAAGTTGAACACTATGCAAGCTGGCATAGTCATACTTTCCTCAGCAGAACTATGCTCTGTCATGAGAGCTGTACATCTGTCTCCAAGACTATATTTAGGGTTTTTAATAGACTATGTGAATCAAACAAACAGATTTATTTCCCATAGATGTGAAACACCTCTTTAATTGACCAACATGTTTTTCTGTTTAGGAACTGTGTTTGATGACATCAACAACTCTGGCTGCATCCCCATTCAGCAGTGCCCCTGTGTTTATAATGGCAACACATACGCTCCAGGAACAACTTTTTCAGCACAGTGCCATTCCTGGTAACCTCTCTTACTACTCTAACTTGCTGTTTCATTTATTTAATGAGTTTAATGGTTTATGATATGCAATTGCACCATCAATAATCTATTTGTTTTGCTGACCGCTACAATTCCAAAATAACTTTGAAAAACATAGTTTCTTTTATGTAGCAACAGTCTTAATCAGGTTTGCAGTCTAACTGAAGTTGATCAAAGCAAGGATTTACAATGTTTAGATTTCTCACCAGTAACTTGAAAAGCTTCCTCTTTGTTTATTTTGTTCAAGCATTTGGACTTCTCCAAGGTGACTGAAGTAGCAGTCATTTATGTATCTGCAAATATTTATTTTCTCTGGAGAAAGCAAGGGATGACATAATGCACCCTGTTTTCCTATTAATTGTTCCTCTACCTGTTTTACTGTATCACTTCAGAAAACAGATTTGATATATCTCAGGAGCAGACATGGGGTTACACTTCTGTCAGTTTCTAACACATACGGATAACAAAACAGAAGATGTATTTCAAATTTGGCACTGTGCTTTTATGTTACCTGCAAAGGATAAGCAATTGCTCATCCAGTACTTCTTAGGTCAGAGTTCAAAAGAAGAAAAAAAAAATCGAATGAGCAATGTAACATACCAGAATCATTCATTCCCTTTAAACTTCACATGGTCACAATATTCAGGAAAGACCAAAACCTAGGGTTTTTTTGCATTCAAACTACAACTTGAAGAGAAAACAGTAGCAAAATAGCTGAGCCTAACATTGTAAATCCTTTTACTCTGGATTACTGCCACTGATTTAAGCTAATTTCATCCTCTTTCTTCTAGTACCTGTCATGGAGGTCAATGGAGTTGCCAAGACCTGCCATGCCCCGGAATATGTTCAGTAGAGGGAGGATCACATATTTCCTCATACGATAAAAAGCATTTCAGTGTTTACGGAGACTGTACTTATGTCCTCTCTAAGGTAGGCACTGGCAGATATTATGAGGGTATAAAGCTTTAAGTATTTATAGAAAGAAAGGGTGATGTCAATCAACACTCATGAAACTTTTGCAAAAGGAAATTGAATGGTTTCTAGAATACTAGGTAAGTGCTAGGTATGTGCTGCCATTCAAATGACTGACTTAATTATCTATGGTTCCACAAATTCTGAAAAATTAGATTTCTGAAAAATAAAAGGAAAATTATTTCAAATTAATACAAAAAATATTTTTTCTTTCCTTGCTGGGATTTTCAAATATAGACAAATCAGTTGAAGTCAAAAGATACATTTCATTTAGGTTCATTTTAGGAACATTTTAAAACACTTATAAAAATAAACTAGAAGAAATAAAGAAATTAAAAGGTAATTTTTATCAAAATATTTCATTATGCTAATGTACAAATAAAACGCCTTGATATTTTGAGTGTTTTTTCTGTTTTTTTTTTTAATCTCTCTCCATTTCCATAGTTCATTAAAAGCCTATGGTTTTGTCTAGCATTGATACCATATCCTGAGGATGAAAATAACAGTAGAATTGAATAGAAAAAATAGGAGGCATGAATAAAAACTCTGAATTTGGACGTCTTGAAAAAAATTCCAGAACTCGGTTCCAATTATCTTATTGTTCCTATTCAGTGAAAAAGTCAAAAGTGAATTTTAGACCAAAGGCAGCCCAGGAGATGGGAGAATCTAGATCTTCTCCAGAAAGAGAAATACTTTTCAGGGCTGAAAGGGAATTAGACAGGTAAAGCTTCTGTAACTAGCCTTTCATGAAATAACTGTTGGTATTTTTTTTTCTCAGCACTGTGAAGATGACACATTCACTATCCTTGGAGAACTACGTCAGTGTGGCCCAACTGACACTGAGACATGCTTGAAGACAGTGACCCTCAGCATAAATAAAGGACAAACTGTAAGAATGTGAAATAACTTTGTAGAACAAGTATAAAAAAAATCAGAGAGCAAAGAAGCTAGGCCTTAATCATTCAGTCTTAATCAATTCAGTCTTAATTTCTCCCTTGAAGAGTCAGCACATGATAAGTACATGTTATATTTTAATCAAAAAAATATATTTTATTATGAAAATAAGTAGGAAATTTGGCTTTGTGCAAGTTCATTGAGAAAAACATTGTAATCATAAAGCAAAAAAAAAAAAAAACCACTATTTTTTTCTGTCAGTTATATGAAGAAATCATAAGCTTTTGTATAGAGGCCACAAATACAGCAGTAAGGGATGTAATTCATCACAAAAAAGTAGGGCCCTGCATTTCCAGAAACCAAGATGATGTAATTCAGTGAGATGGTAAGAAGGCTCTTTAAAAACAGTTCTTCTATGGGAAATAGAATTAACAATTATAAAATGAAAGAATTATAAGTGAACAGGAAGAAGAGGGAGGTCAAATCAGAAAAACAGCACCATTTAACAAATACCTCAGATTGAACCTCAGTCATAATCATTATTATCCCTTGAGTCAAAATAAATCTTTACATTGATGCCTGTTGTTTATCTTCTTTACCAGCTCATCATGGCCAAACCTGATGGTACTGTGCTTGTGAACTCAATTAACACTCAGCTGCCCTTCTCAGCAGGTATGTTTCCTCTAACAGTCTGCAAGTGATAAACTCAGAACTTCCCTCCACACCTGCTTGCTATTTTACACCACAGTAGAGCTGAGTACTGAGTATCCAGAATGTTCATGCCTTGATTTTCCCTGCGATATTGCCAGAGTCACACAAGTGCTTTTGAAACTGAAATATGAAGTTTAGTGTCAAAAGGGAACATGAGACCATAGAGACATAATCAAGAGTTCAAACAGAAGCAAATAGTATTTACAGACTTCAGATTTAGTTACTGCAAAGATTATTTCCATCTCACTGCTAAAGGATTACTTTATCTCCTGCTCATTCAGAGAGAAGTTCGATTTTTGCTCTCTACCTCAGTAACTAATGAGTCTATGTTACCTGTAACATCTGCATGTTGCTTATTTTCCCTTTCCAGTGACGTGAGGGCTCCAATATATGCTATACAATCTTAGAAACAAGAAAAAAAATATATTTTTTTGGTTAATTTCATCCATTTTTTCCTTCTTTTCTCACAAGGAGTAATCTCCAACTATTTAATACTGAGATTGAAAATCAAGTTGGCAACTCAATAGCTGCAAGCAAATTTGGAACTGTAAATTTTGATTTGTATTTCTGATTCATTTTTTTAAAATATTGGCTTTATTTCACATCTGCATTTGCAATGATTGCATGAGAAATTCAAGAATAGTTCTGTGATGTATTGTTTCAAGCATTTGACCTCATCCAGAAATTGATCATTCTATTTTATATCCACAGCTAATGTCACTATCTTCAGCCCTTCATCATTTTTCATCATCTTATCGACAAGTTTTGGCCTACAGCTTGAAATCCAAATCACACCCATCATGCAAGTATTTGTGCGGCTTGATCCTATTTTCAAAGACCAGACCTGTGGTAGGTGAATCAAATATAACTTTTGCTTAATGTATTTGTCTATTGTGAGCAGTATAAACTTTTCAATGCCTTTCAACAGGTCTCTGTGGAAATTTCAATGATGTCCAAGCTGATGATTTTAAGGCCATAAGTGGAGTAGTTGAAGGAACAGCGGCAGCATTTGCTAATACATGGAAAACTGAGGCTTCATGCCCTAATATCCAGAACAGTTTTGAGAATCCCTGTGCACTCAGCATTGAAAATGGTAAGTGCTTCTTAGAATTTTTCTTAGAATTTTTTCCCCTCATAGTAAAAGACTTCTATTAGCAAAAGAAAACAAAAAAAAAGAGAATAAAGAATCTTGCTGGTAAGTAAATAGTAAATGTGTGGTAAAAGACATACATTTGAAATCAGAAACACGTTATTAACAATGAAAGCACTAAGCATATGTAACAAAATAAAGAAGGAATCAAGGAAGAAGATGATCATCCTTGATGGAAAGATGGAAGGAATAGGAGTGAGTGTCTAAGCTCACAATTTGGTGTCAGTAGAGTGGATTACAGGAGTATTTTTGGTAATCCTGCATTCAGTTCCTTCAGAAAGTTTGTTTCCAATGGTTCTTAGGTCCTAGCCAACCCTTGCCCACAAGTTAAGTGCAAAAAGAAAGAAGAGATTTGATAGTTTCAGAATTGGCTTCACAGACCACGTTGGTGGGTTTTTGTAACTTACAAGATATAAAGGTTAATGTAAATTGGTATAATTTATTCTATTCACAGAAAAGTATGCTCAGCATTGGTGCGGACTCCTAACTAAAAGCAAGGGACCATTTGCTGATTGCCATTACGCTGTGAATCCCTCAATTTACTACACGGTACTTTGTTATACTGTTTTTCCCTTTAGAAACATTAGAAATAGTAGAATACTACCAATCGGTTAGTAAAGGACTGTACCTGGCATGTTTCTTGTATTATGCAATGCTTCTATTTTAAATTCAGTATTGCAGCACTTCTTTCTCTCAACATGTATTTCTGTTTGTGCTGTACCCTTACCTTATTCAATTAACACTCTTTGCACTGTCATCCTGACCTGCTTGTAAATGCAAAGGCTATAATAGAAAGATTGTATAACAGATTGTCTACTGCTTATTTGAATATTAAAGCCATCTCAACTACTTGGCAGAGAAATCCCAGTGTCCAAGTGGCATCATTCTGCTGTCTGTATATTGCCCATCTTTCTTCTTACTATGAATCATCTAGATAGGGATGTTGGTGAGAAGACAGTTAGGCTGTGTACTGTGAATAGACTATGCTATTGTGCAGCATATTTGTAAATACAGGTTCGGGTAAACATGAAGCTCTTAAGACCACTGTTTCTCAATAACAACTGCAGATGCCAATTGAATTTCTATTACCTTCATTCTCCTCCACCAGGAAATTTAAGAGAAAGAATGGAGAGTAAGAAATCAATGTTTTCTGTGAGTGTAGCTGAAGAAGGATATATAATTCATGAGATCATAAACTTAGCATCTATTTTCTTTGGCTTGACATTTATACAGGTGTTGAAACTTTATTTTTCCTTGCATTTCTAGAACTGCATGTTTGACACATGTAACTGTAAAAAGAGTGAGGACTGCCTGTGTGCAGCTCTGTCTTCGTATGTGAGAGCATGCGCTGCTAAAGGAATCCAGCTGAGCGAATGGAGAACTGATGTCTGCTGTAAGTACTGTAATCATTCCCTATTCCAAGAAAGCCTGTCAATAAAACACATCAATTAAAGATTATTTTATACTGATTTCTAGGCAAAGAGTAAGTGTTGGGGAAGAGATTTTGATAAGTGCACTCCTATCAATAACTTTCTACTGTTCCCTTAAAATCAATCCATTAATAGCAGGAGTGAATAAAAATAGATGGGAGAAATAGCTAACTTAGGAAAAAGAAAGCTATTACAGAAGCTCCTCTACATTTTTCTGCATAACTTTGAATTAACTGTGTCTTTACGTATCTTAAGTTATGACAGAGATAAATGTGACATATTAGAATAACAGTATCAGTTATACTAACCAGTACACTTGCAAATGAAAGGTGCCTGAAGTCACATGCTAGGCTCCACTGATCCAAATGGTCTGTTTCCAGGATACTAGGAGGTACTCCAAGAGACATGGTTTAGAAGTCTTGGTGATGAAAGGCAAGGCCTAGTGGAGATTTCTTTCTGAAATTTCATTTGAAAAAATAGTTTTTTGTTTGCATCCATCTCTTGACTTACTCAATTTGTACTGTAGCTTTTCATGACTAGTTCCAAAGATATGCAGAAATACACTTACATGAAAATTGCAACATAGGCAAAGGAAAGTAGAAAAATATTTATGTGCTGTTTCTACTGCCTACTGTTTCTTTCTTGCCATCAGAGATTAATATCTGTAATTAACAATTCTCTTCTGTTTTCTTCTTTAAAGCAAAATATACAACGTTGTGTCCCAAATCCCTAAATTACAGCTATAACATCCATTCCTGTCAACCTACTTGCCGGTCTCTGAGTGAGCCTGATGTCACATGCAACATCAAATTTGTCTCAGTTGATGGTTGCACCTGCATAAATGGAACATACATGGATGATAGTGGCAAATGTGTGCCTCCTAATGCATGCCCCTGTTACTACAGGGGATCTCCCATACCACATGGGGAACTTGTCCATGAAAATGGGCTTGAATGGTAAGTGGATCTTCTGCAAAACACTCAAGATTTATTGTGTATGTTTATTTTCTCATCAAAAATATGCTGTGTTTAAAATCCTGTGTGAGTTTTGATACAGCATTTTCACAGACAATCTTGGCAGATTTCAGAAATTATGCATATTTCCATCCTAATAAAGCAATTGTATTTACGTGCATTTTCTATTTAATTCAGAGGTTTTCCTTGTATAAAATATACCACTACATGAGCAAGAGGAGATCCTATGAGGAATGAAATGACAAAGAGGGACATATTCCTTTTTAAATTATGACTTTTCCTGTTAAGCAATTATGGCTGTTTTATAAAAGCACCCCAGTAGGTGTGCTGAGAGGAATTTCTTCTCTGAGATTCCAAGATAGCATTCTGAAATTCCATATATCCCTTGGAATATGTTGATACTTGGTAAACAATAAGTACCTCTCAACACATTGTTTTAGAGGAAAAAAAAAAATATTTCCTTTCTTACAGCACTTGCCTCCAGGGTAGACTGAATTGCATGGGAACACCAAATCCAAATCCAGGTAAAAAAACAACCGATCGATCAACCAACCTGGTGCTTGTCTTTTTTTTCTCTATACCAGTTTTCAAGTAGGCAGAGATGATAGAACTCATCTTTCTTAATTTGTATTTTAAATAATAGAAGTATTTCTCATTTAGTTATAATGCAGCAGATACTATAAAAGGCAAAAATAGAGAGGTAATAGCTTAATGCTAAGATTTCATTTTCTAAAAGTTTTTTCTTTAATTCTTTTTCCTGGAAATTTACAGCACTGTTGCTAAACAATTAGATTCCCATTTAGCAGACTGAACAGGAACAACGCTCCTTACAGACTGAAATGTACACTCCCAAAGAATTTCTAGATATTTCATATGGCTACAATTGTGGAATAAACCCGGTGCCATTTCTTAATGTTCTCATTTCTTTTCTTCCTCTAGTTTGTGACTATCCCATGGTGTACTTTGACTGTAGAAATATCACTGCAGGAACCATTGGTGCAGAGTGCCAAAAAAGTTGCCATACTTTGGACATGCAGTGTGTAAGTATGTCAGGACTAAATGAGGTGGTGCCTTCAGGTTTTTTCCAACGTCTTGACGTTGTCATTCACTCATGCATTTATTCCACTCCGAATCTACAACATCAATACTTATTATAACAAAAACCTATTTTTATGTTATAAAATATTTACAATATATAATATTCTAAAATTATGTTATAAAATATGAACAATGGGATCTTTAGATTAAAATATTATAAAGTGGTATCCAATTTAATTTATCAGGTTAGTGTCAAACTTTCTTCAGCTACTGCAAATAACAGTAATTAGTGAAAACACCTAGGGATTTGCCATACATACTACTTCTGTAGAGAAAATTACTGGCTATAATTCTTCCTCATATCACACCGAAATCTTCTACGTGAATACCTTGCATACCTAATTATATTGCCTTATATAGGTGCATGGCCATGCACCCCATGCCACTCACTGAATAAATATCACATGGGAGAAATCATATTTCAGTGTAACTGCTAAAACAAATACACAAAAATACTGTCTTTTTAAACCTCCATTCATTCAATCACAAATTACTCATTACAAAGTGTAAGGTTTTTTTCAGCTAACATATGCCAAGACAATGTAATTCAATGTAATTTAAATTTCACAAACTCCAGCACTGCAATCACAGTTGGCATATGAAATATATGTCTATGACAGGCTGATATTCTATTAAAATCAATATCCAATAACTTCCTCTTTGTTCTATGATCTGTGGCTTCAGAGTCCTCTCTCATTTAAATTGCACAGAAATAAGCTCCATATAAAGATACTTGATGAGAATTTAATCTTTTCTGTGTTGTGATGGGTTCACTCTGAAATTATATTTTCCTCTTGACTTTTCCAGTATAGCACACAATGTGCATCTGGCTGCGTGTGCCCAGGTGGGCTTGTGCTAGATGGGAAGGGTGGCTGTATTCCTGAAGAGGAATGTCCGTGTATTCACAATGAGGCCCTGTATCAGCCTGGGGAAAAGATCAAAGTTGACTGTAACACCTGGTAAGTATTCCTGGGAAGAAGCATTCCTGGTTCTATCATTTGCCTTTCCAAAATCTTAAATAGCACAGTAGTCAGGAAAGATTCAGATTGTGTATTCATCAGCTGATGGATCTTTCTGTTTTAGATTCACTAGAATGAGCAGATTTTCTTCTGTTTGTAGACAAAAGCATGGCAAAAACAAAGAACGAGTCTCTGGTACTGCAGTATTCTTGAAATGTTATCCTATTTTGCAGCTAATTCATTCAGGCTAACTGAACAGAACTTTGTTGTAATTCTTCTCATGAGAAATGTAAAAGACTATGTTAACTCTGGAATCAGTATATGTTTAGTATGGATGAGACTCCAAACAAATGCTGAGGTGTTAGGATGTGCCTACTTTCTTCTCCTTCCTAGTGTATGCAAGAATAGAATGTGGGAATGCACCAATAATCCATGCCTGGGAACTTGTGCTGTTTATGGAGATGGACATTATATCACTTTTGATGACAACAGATTCAGCTTCAATGGAAACTGTGAATACACACTTGTCCAGGTACTGATAATGAGCAGTAGCAAATGTTACATAACCCTGATCTTGTCTATGACAATAATATATTTTGTTAATATTATTCTCTACTCAGAACCACTGTGGGAAGAATGGTACAGTGAACGGGACCTTCAGGGTTATCACAGAAAATATTCCTTGTGGCAACACTGGGACAACCTGCTCAAAATCTATCAAAGTTTTCCTAGAGGTAAATAGGCTTTGCATGCAGAACTTTTTTGGCTTATGCCTGTTTAAAACTTAGGAGAAACCAAGATAAACATTGCTGCAAGAAAGCTAAAGAAAATAGTTTTAAAAACAAATCAACTTGTAAATTAAGCTTAAAGCACAACTAATTACCTTTTTTAGCAGAGATTCCTAGATTTTCCCTTCCCCACCCTTACAAAACTATTTGTACCATCATTGAGCAAATTACAGCTCTACAGGAGAAATATCTCTGGCAAAAATTTAGTGTAATGTTCTGTAAATGTCAGAATATAGTTTTATTCAGTGCACCTAAAACTGGAAAAATATACTCAAGATCATATCAGTTATTATATTCATTTTTTTTTTTTTCCTGTTTCAGAGCTATGAACTGATACTTGGTGAGGAGCATGTCAATGTGGTAAAAAGAGGACAAAAAGGCCAGGTGCCATTCACAGTCCGCTACATGGGTATGTATTTGATTATTGAGACTACCAGCGGACTGATCCTCATGTGGGACAAGAAAACCAGCATCTTCATCAAACTCAGCCCTGATTATAAGGTGTGTTCCTAGCAGTGTATAGTCCAGATTTGGACAGGAAGTGAGTTTTGCTCAGACCTTGACAAGATCCCAAAAATGAAATATCTTTAGCCTTCCTCCAGGAGATCCCATATTATTTTCCATTCCTCTGTTACCTCAGAAAACCATGTCAACCTCTTGCTGCTGTTCTGAGCACTGAAGGCAGCATTCAGTATCTATTTGGCCTGACACAGCTTGACTAAGCAAAATGCTTTTTGCTGATTTGACCTAAAGTTACTCAACATCTATTTTAGCATATCACAGCTTTATATACACAACTTTATAAATCTGGAATTTAAAAATATTTTGAGGTGTACAAGGAAAATGTCATTTCTCTTTATCCCTTTGGCAGTCATAATGGTACTCAATGAGTACATTATATGGCTTGACTACTAGTTTTAAGGCCGATTTATATATGTGCAGCCATGGCATAAAGCAAGGAATAAATTAAAAGCTGAGTCCTTGTTTTCATGATAAAGATATATAGTCAGATACAAAAACTAAGATGGTTTTCATTATTCAGATTTAAAAGAAAAGTAAGTAACAGAATCCTTCTAGCATTAGTGGTCACGTTCTAAGGCTTAAGAAACAAATGGAAACTTTTCCAAAATATCTAGAAGTAAAATATTTTTGAAGATGTTGGGGAAAGTTAGAATGGAAATGCTGTATTCAAACAGTTGAATGACAAGTGTTCTTTCAATCTCACATGTTTCTTCAGTTTTTCTCATATCTATCATTATTTTACTTACTTCCTTTTGCAGGGCCATATCTGTGGCCTCTGTGGAAATTATGATGGCAATGGCATCAACGACTTTACTACAAGAAGCCAGTCTGTGGTAGAGAATGTCCTAGAATTTGCAAACAGCTGGAAAGTATCCTCTGGATGTCCTGATGCTGACTGCATAAAGGACCCATGTTCTACCAACCCTTATCGAAAGTCCTGGTCAGAGAAGCAGTGTAGCATCATCAACAGCAACGTCTTTGCTGCCTGTCACTCTCAGGTATCACCAGGACTAGAGTTTACTGTGTGAATATGAGGTGTCCATATTAGTAAGGTTTCCAATGGACTGAATCATGTTTACCTACACTCCACTGAATGTGTGGACTCCACTGACCTGTAGATTTCTAGTCCCTACCTATAGAAAATAACAGCTCATTTAGTTCATAGGAAATAACGCTGTTTTAGTAAGAAAGATTAATAATTTCAGAATAACTGATTTCCTTGTAGTGTAACTTAACTAATAGTTCTCATATGCCATGTACAGAACACAAGGTCAACAAATTCATAACACTCTGGAACAGTAATGATTGAAACCTCAGTGTAGCCTTCAACTGGCACTAATACATACCAAATACACAGGATAGATCCACGCTGTTTTACTACCTTAGCTCTTTCCATGGGTAGACACCTTAATTTTCAGTTGTGGTTGCCTGGGACTACTTGGGAACATGAATCTAATTCTTCACTGAGACGTGACTCTAGTTGACTAAAAATATGTTAATAATAGATGTTGAATATATGACTTAGATTTACTATCTGTTATCACCTCTGGTATTGGAGAGTGTGTATAAACATAAGAAAAAGGAATTCTTGATTTAAGCTTTTCTTCTGACATATTGCAGTTTTAAGAAAATTGTTCTAGCAAAGCTAGGAAAGAACTGAGAAAGCAAGATATATGTTAAAACTTTTTTTCTAACAGGTTGAACCAGAAAAATATTACCAAGCATGTGTGTCAGATGCTTGTGCATGTGACACTGGAGGAGACTGTGATTGTTTCTGTACAGCAGTAGCTGCCTATGCTCAAGCTTGTAGTGAGTCTGGTGTCTGCATAGCCTGGAGAACCCCATCGCTCTGTCGTGAGTTTTCTCTCATAAATACTTCTTTTGAGAGTGTAGTTTAATATACATCAACACTTTGCTCACGACCGTGGGCACATGCTCTGAGTAACTTTCCAGGGTGTACAGTAACATCACTGTAGATTTTCAGACTTACCTATCTTGATGGTCATCCAGTTTCACCTATTCAGTCATGCTTTCCAACACTGCTCAACAGCATGGCAGTGATATAACACACAGACATAAAACAAGCGAAGAAGCTTTTTTCCCCCCTCCTGAACATGTCCACATTACTGTATCTCCTTAGCACTGTTCTGCGATTACTACAATCAACAAGGGGAGTGTGAATGGCACTATAAGCCTTGTGGAGCTTCCTGTATGAAGACGTGTAGGAACCCAAGCGGAAAATGCCTTCATAATTTGCCAGGTTTAGAAGGTAAAAAAAAAAAAAACTGCAAGAACTGTTAATTGGGCACATACATTTTTGCTAGCTATATCTAATTCTCCTCCTTACTGCCTTCTATACTGCTCTTCCTTGTTTCAGGCTGCTACCCCAACTGCCCAGCAGACAAGCCATATTTTCATGAGGATCAGATGAAGTGTGTCAGTCTCTGCGACTGTTACGATAAAGAGGATGGGAAGATATATAGACGGGATGAATGCAATTTATGGTAAGGCTTTACATATTTGGCGTATGTGCGTGCAAGCAGATATGATCAAAGCAGTAGTGAAGAACTGCATATTCCTGTTACATTGCAGGATGAGTTTATGAGGTACAAATAATGCTTAATAACAGTTTTCATACTGCACTTATAATAAGTTTTTCTGTTATGTGATCTTCTGCTCTGTTGATTTTGTTCCTGATTATACTGTAAATCCCTCAGCATAATACCGAAATACCAAAACAGGAACAGTAAGTACTTTATAACTGGAAATATATACTGTTACAGGAGTACAGATATGATCTAACTGGGATCTTCTTCTAATTATTTTACTACATTCTTATACTGCTTTCAGTATTTAGACTCTTTCCCTTCGAGACAAATATATTACAGGGATAAGCAAAGCAGCATATAACATTCTTATACTGCTTTCAGTATTTAGACTCTTTCCCTTCGAGACAAATATATTACAGGGATAAGCAAAGCAGCAT
>JAWLRI010000575.1:0-19566 GCA_034781795.1 Crypturellus tataupa | reverse complement strand
ACTATCAGGTGAGGCTCTACTGCTGCGACCAGCAACACTGTGTGACAAACACACCTCCCCCAGCCACCACCACCAGCTCCCCAGGCGCGACCCTTCCCACGGAAAGCTCCACTGCTACAGAAACGGGGACTCCAGCACTCAGTACTACTTCCTCTGCCATCTCGAATACAACATGGATTACGTTTTCTGACACTACAGTCATTCTTCCAAGCCCTTATTTTTCTACTGAAGCAGGTACTGCCATGTTTTCTTCTTCAAACCTTTTTTTTTCCTCAAGTAGCATAATTATGTGGAATGTTCCCTATAGTTATTTCAGCAGAGTATATCTATGATTATTTATCATTATTTTTTACTAATTCCACTCCAGTCTTAAATCCTTCTTGAGCCAATTATTTTCTCTATCACTGTCTGCCATAGTAGTATCTGTGTTGTATATACAAGTCTGATTTAACTCTGCGGTTTTATGTTCTTTCCCATGAATTTGGAGTGAAACAATGGTGACTGAATCTTTCAGAAGCATATAGAGTCAAAGGCTTCTGTTGTGCAGAAATCAGGATCAGATTAACAAGTATCCCATATTCTTCAACTAGCAGGTCAGGCTCAACTGCTGTTTTCAGCAGCACTTCAAGACCACACCCCCAGGCACCACACAAACTCCCCAACTACGCCTTCTCTCACATAAACCTCCCTCTAACATCTGAGACTCTAGCGTGCATTTCTGCTGCCTCCACCTTATCCAAATCATGCATTTCCACCCACTTTACCTCTGAGACTTTATCAAAGCCTAGATGATATACAGTGTAGAGCTAAGAGGCTTCTGAACTCTCCATTCAGTGAAATGCCTGAAATATTGGAATGTAACAAATTCATTATTTTGCTCTACCAGAATGTTCAACAAACCCTTCCATTATGCTACAGTTATAAGACCACAATCCTATACTGTGAACTAAAGTATTTCTTCTCATCAGCATCCACAACTGGGCCACCACAATCATCTTACCTTACAAGAAGCACTTCTGCAACCTTCAGGTCTTCCCCCAGCACACCTTTTGCAACAGAAGAAAGTACCTATGTTACAACAAGTCAAGCAACTCCATGTTTTTGTCATGTGCTTGGTGATTTCTTTTCTCCAGGTAAATTTTTTAATTTTATGATTATAAAATTTTCAGCCATCATACGAAACCCCAGGACTATATTCAGTTAAGCACTCAACATCATCTACATAGATATTTTTGCTATACTTACTTTTTATTTTCTAAATATTTTTATGTTACTTTATTCTCTCCTCTGCTTTTTCTTCTGCAGGGCAAGTTGTATACAACAGAACAGATAGTGCTGGCTGTAATTTTTATGCCCTTTGCAACAAGGAATGTGAAGTTGACCCGTATCAAGGACCATGTCCTTCAACAACTCCTTTCACTTCAACAAAGTCAGGGACTACAACACAAGTCTCATCATCTGTACAACCTGTATTCTCTTCTGCTTCACCAACCACAGCAACATCCCTTACAACTTCAGTAGAAAAAAACTGTACTGATGTCAATCCTCCCCGAAAGGTGGTTCCCCTATTTTTTTCTTATATATCACTACTGCAAGAATATAGGTCAATTTCTGTTGTCTCTTAACACCAACCTGTGTGTATTTCAGTACCAAATTTGTTCATCTTAAAAAAGACCTGGATATTGGCAAATTTTTAAGTAACAGAGATGAGTACGCTCACTAATAAAACAGCGGAGACTTCTTTCATAAAGAAATTTAGACATCAGGACAATAAGCAGATTAGCTATGAAAATGTTAGAATTTTATTCCTTCTACATATAGGATAATTCTGTAATTCATCTTGCCTGTCCTTAAGGCTGGGAATCATATGCTAGAAAAATACTAAACTGAAAACTCTGCATAAGCATTCTGGAAGATTGTATAAATCATTTACATATTTTCAGCCTGGAGAGAAATGGAAGAGTGGATGCAAGGAGTGTATCTGTGACCCACTCACTGGTACTGCGCAATGCCATCCACCCCCATGCCAATCAAATGAACTACCTGTTTGTCCAAAAGGATTTGTTGCCATGTCTGTACTACCAAAAGACCCATGTTGTCCAGAATTTGAATGCCGTAAGTATTAAAAATACATAGATCGTGTGGGTATATATACATATACATGCACACATGAGACTACATACTGTGGTAAATTACACTTGCACTTTTGTCATTATCTAAGTAGGTGCCGCACAGATCATATTAATGTCAAAACTTTTCTTAAATTATTTTGGTTCAGTGAACAAACATCCATTTTTGGCTGAGTATACCGTAGAAGTTGAATTAAAAAAAAAATGTTATTTTCAATGAAAGTTTGCTGACAAAACTGGAACGGGTCGGAGAGCTGGAGATTATCTAAAGACTTCAAATAGCTGACATTGTTCAAGTATCTCTTTATCTGCAGGTCATAAAGGTCATTAATGCAATTTATATGATGTTATTAATGCAACACTGTAGCATACTACCATTAGCATTACTATAGCTAAACAAGATGCACAAAAAAAGAATATGCAAGCATAGAGCTTAATAGATAAGAACAAAAGTAATACAGAAGCAACAGCATGAAGTCAATCAAGTGATTCTATGAAAGACACAAATGGGCTGTCATATTATTTTAGGACCTTGGTAAGAAATACAGCCTTTTCCTCTCAATCTTCCATGCAAGCCATATTCTGAGGACATAAAAAAATCAAAAGTAAAGGCATATTTTGAAGTTACTGGATTCAGGGTTTGAATAGGAAACAACTAACTGAATTTTAAAAGAACCTGATATCTAAAGGGAAAGAAAGGTATTTCTCAGATATAGCTCAAGTTCATTATAATTTTTCCTCAACTCACCTCATATTTCAAAGATATACCCATTAGTTCAAAAGTTCAAAAGTTTTGAGCCCAAAAGCTCAAAAAAAAATGAGGTTCTTCAAACTCATTGTGTTATTAAAAACCCTTGGTAACAACTTCGTATCTTAACTTCTTGGTTAATCTCAAAATTTGAACTTATTCTGTTTTTTTTCCTCCCCTCAGATACAATACCTGGAACTTGTTTGGTTAATGATACCATTTACACGGTGAGAATACTGTACGAGGGTATATTGCTGAGAGTGAAATGTGTGCCCTTTCAATCGCAAAAGTCCTTTAGCTGTTTTTGCATGCATCTCCTTTCTAAATGAGAACTCAAGGTTATTTTCTTGTGATGTTAAAGAGCGTTACAGAAAAATTCTTTGACAAGGAGTATAAAATAAAAGTACACCAGTTTTAGTGACATGCATTTTTTGGTACTCTTTATCTCCCCTCTGAGATTCCTAAAAAATAAATCCAGAATTTTTGCTTGAAATGGTATCCAAATCTTTTGCCAAAATTGACACCTAAGCTTTTTAGTGAAAATTTAAACACTAGAACCTCTTTTCATATTCAGTGATATCCATCCTTATGGATCCACATATGCATCTATTTATTATATTCCCCATCAGTAAGGTTTTACTGTTTTCTAACAACTGTAACAGGGAAAATTTCCTCTTAAATGAAGCATTGAAAAGCTGGTAAATTAATGAGGTATTTCAAAACAGTCTTAACTGCATTTTAGCATTTTACTTTTCTAGATATTATTTTGTATTGTTTTGTTTTCCTCCAAATATTTGTTTCTTATAAGGCAGAGAACAAAAACAACTATATGTTCCAAGTTGGTTGAGCAACCCAATCATAATTACATGCTACGTACCATTATATAGACACTGGTTTATTTGTCTTTTTTCTTTTTCCCTCTCCATCTTCCAGGTTGGCATGTCCATGGTCACTGATTCATGTCAGAATTGCACCTGCACTTCTGAAAAAGATCCAGAAACTAATAGGAACGTTCTGCAATGTGAATCAGTTCACTGTGAAACGTCTTGCCTCCTGGTGAGTTCATCCACATCCTCCAGCCTGTGCTGTCACTCCCCAGTTAGAGGAAGACCAGACTTCTCTGTCATGGCCTCAATATACTCTCTCTTCCATTTTTTTGTGACTAGGGTTATGAATATAAAAAAGAGGATGGAGAATGCTGTGGGAAGTGTGTTGAAACAGCTTGCCGAATTAAACTAAGTAATAACACTGTGCAGGTGCTCCGTGTAAGTATCCCTTTTAATTGTCAGATCTTTGCTTTAGTCAGCATGGATTAGACCAGCTAACAGTCAACTTGCACTTCTTCCTAGCAAAACCTAATTAACATGGAGATGACTCAGAAAACAAGAGGCCAGTTTTCAGAATTGAACATTTTATACAGAGTGCTTAACCAGTCATTGAAAAGAAAACAGACAGCAATTACAGTTCTAAGTTGTCACCTGAGTGTTGAGATCCAAGATTTAAGCTTTCAACCAAGCCACAGTTGAAAGTTTGGCACACCCCTTTGCCATATAAAAGAATGGTGGAAGAATCTTTTAATTGTGGAGGTATAATAATTCATTTAGAGCAGTACTTCTGAAATGACCGTATTATACTTAATAACAATGCAGAAATATGTATGTTCTTTTCTCTCACTCTTAGCCTGATGAGATCCTGCCACTCGATCTCTGCAGCTATTATGAATGTGAGAAAATTGAAGATCAATTTGTTGCAGTCCAAACTAAAAAAACATGCCCTGAATTCAAGCCAGGAGAGTGTGATTTTGTAAGTTTTATTATTTTTTTTCATCTATTAATGCAGTGTCAAAGAACATGAAGGAAAGGATAAGGTATAACATGCAAAAATTCCTTTCACTAAAGTTTCAGGAATGCCTTAAGAGTTAAATAATGCTGTAGCGCTACTAATAAGAGAAGTTTGGTATTTTCATATGAGGCCACAGCGATGCAAGACATCCGTGGCAGGGACACAGCCATCAAGACAGTTACGGTTTCTGAACACGTTCAGTGTTTATCACAGAGGACGCTTCATGACCAGGCATAGTAATGCTAACCAGTATTCACATTCTCAATTGACATCTATGCACTAATACAAAACTTTATGTTTCTGCAAAGGATGAAGCAGAGACTACTCCTGATGGCTGCTGCAAGATATGTAAACGTAAGTAAATCTGTGCACAAATTTACTGCTTAAAGACACAGCATTCATCTTCTGGTTTTGAGCAGAGGGAGGATTCTTTGCATTCATGCTTTCTCTATTTATCAATACCCTGATTATCAATACACTCAAAAGAGAAAGTAAATTTGTTTGATGTTGAATGCTCAAGCCTTAGCTTTACTGTGTTCCAAAGACTACAGCAGAGATTAAAAATAATCTAAAATCTCCAGCCACTCCACACAATATTCCTTGTTTCACACTACATATAGATTCTCAGTAGTCAAATACCATCCACATCAAAATAAGTTTTTTAGTATTTATTTAGTTCTCAATTAGAGATTTGAGGAATCTGTTTATACTTTCCTTTTTTCTTCCTGAAGCTCCAAACTGCAAAGTTTACAACAAGACGACTGTGATCCGCCATGGTGAATGCGAATCTCCTGAACCTGTTGAACTGGCGTACTGTGAAGGGGCTTGTCCTGGCTCCTCTGTGTAAGTTCCAAAAAGTTAACTGAGCTTCTCCTTGGATTTGTTCAGAATCATGGTCTCTCTTCATTTAGAGAATCAGGTGGCACTGATAATAAAATATCAGCAAATATGATGTGCTTATGAGAAACAAATGATTCAATTGAACAAGATCACAGACCTGAGATTTGTTTCAGAATTGGGCAGCATTAACAACATTGCTACACAAACATGATTGCCACTCACTAGCTAGCAGCGTAACAATAAAGCAATCTCAATGCTATATGAGCAAAGTATGGAAATGATAGATTGCAGATCTTTGAGAAACCTACATGTTGTAAACGTTCTCCAGTTTACACCATTATAAGAGTAGTATTTGTACTAACAGTTATTCCTAATTTCCCACAGTAGAAGGTGGCACTGGGTCCCAACTCACAGACAATCCTTTTCTTTGGTTTTGCTAGGAAAAGTATAATCTAAAACTGGTCTATAATTTAGAACTATTTATTTAAAAAGCATTTCTTTTAAGTACAAAGATAACTAAACATAGATTAGCAAGAAAATTTTACTCCATACCAACAATTGACCTAGAGCTTTCATTTTTCCCATTGTTATCTATGGGATATGAACTAAAATTAGCATAAAGGAAGACTGTTAAAAATCATTATTAAAAATGTAATTTTTGGTTTTATATCTGGAACTATGCATAAGACAAAAGGTTTGGACCTGTTATTTACAACAGATCCAAACACGTGCCCAGTAAAGTAAGAAGGAGCTTATTCTGAGATTGAATGGAAGCAAGAAGAATTTCACTACTGAAAGGACATTCATAAATATTTATACACATACACACTTTTATTTTCTCTTTTATATATGGACAAGTTACTATTTTTTCCCTTGTGTGTCATTTTTTAACGAAGATATGCTTTTTCTTCTGATGGGGCATAGGTATTCTGCTGAAGCAAACCAGATGCAACATGACTGCAGCTGCTGCCAAGAGCTGAACAGCCACACAAGACAGGTGACCCTGACTTGCCAAAATGGAACAAGCATCAGCTATAACTACATCTACGTGGAAAAATGCCAGTGCACAAATGCATGCATTTCAGAAAGCCCTGCAAAAGAAGGCCTACAGTGGAAGAAGAGCAGCTGAAGAGATGATCACTCTGAAAAGAAAGCAGAGCCCCTATAAAAACTGGAATACTTAAACTTGTGCTCCTTCTTAAGATATCCAATTTCAGTTTCTGATACAATCTTTTCTCAATTGTTACATGTCAAAAAGTAGAAGCCACATAAAGTATATATAAGATTAAATTGAATGATACAATTTAAGAAGAAAGATGGAAACCCATGTAAAACAATCAGTGTTCATCAGAGATAAGCAAAAATAACAGTCCAGTCAAAACTGTTATTTTGGACAAAGTTGTAAGGGCTCTCTGAAAACAGACCCATAAACCACTGTGGCTACACTGGTCTCAACTCTTGTGGCTAGAGAAAGTTTTATTGCCTATCATTTATATGAATGTAATATTTTTACCAGACATGTCAGTGACAGGAAAAAAAAAAAAAAAAAAAAAAAACACACACTGTTTTCCTGTTCATTTTGTATCTTATTTGACCAATAAAACTTTCAGCATTTTCCAGTTTGGCAGCTGGCCACTTTTTGATACCCATTTTCACTATCTAGAAGATGGATAGTTAAATGACAGGGATTTTAACTAAGATGTGTTTAGCTATGGTGGCCTTTGGGAAAGACAATGACACTTTTCTTGAGATTAAATTTCTTATCCATGGCTAAGCAGCTCTGCTCACTGGCAGAAAAGATGCTCAGAGGAAGAGTTCCTATTTGCCAACTGTACTGTAGTTCCCAAAGCAAAGAGAAAACATGTAGGCTGTAGTTTGTTTTCCTTATAATTAGAAATGTCCAGAAAAAAAGTCTATTAAGAGGAAGGGGAAGCATTATTCATCACTGTTATTCCACATGTTAGACCAGAATGCCTCTGGCTTTAGAAATCAACCATGGTTTCTTCAGTTTGAAGAAGCAAATTTAAGTATGCATGAAAGCTCCGAACAGCTAAAGAATATTTAAGGCGAAGTCAATGAAAAAAAAATGGTAAAGTTAATGAAAAACTTTCTGTAAAACCAGAAAATTTTTCTCCTCATAATTTGCAACAATATCTGCAAGTAATTTATAGTTACATTAAACTATGCATGTTTCCTTCATTATCTACAAGATTTTCAGTGGATTTACACTACAGAAGTTGGCTGCATTTTCCCCACAGTAGTTCATTATGTTTACCTTAATTGTTTGAAGTACTTACTGTATCAAGAGTTGTTGTTGTTAGAAAAGCTTGAAACATGATCCAGAGATTTAGTTGAAGAACAAATGAAAAAAAAAATCATATAATTTCACATTTTATACATTTTTATTTAGAAGTAGAATTCAAATCTCAAATCCTAAATGAAGTCAGCAGCACCATGTCCTTGGCCTTCTCAGGCATGATCTAACAACATACTAGTATTAACTGTGGTGGTGAAATAAGAAGGCTTTTTAGCTTTGTGTTTTATTCATGATATCCACTTCAGCGCTCTCAGCTGTCCACTTGGCCTGTGCCACAGCAGGTCTACATATTTCAGCAGAATGACTAGCTTGGACAGTGGGGCACACACTGCTCCCAGGGCTTTCTTTCCTCCAATAACTGAGCACTTAAAGTTAGCTTTAGCTTTAACAGCGCTGAGTCCAGACTAGAGTCAATAGGATTTGTGGTTATTCCTCCCCTTTTCTCTTAGTCCCTATAAATAGTCTGAGTATTTAGTACTATGTTCGCTAGTTCAAAGGTTTCCCTCACTTTTTCTGGTCTGCTTGTTTCCCTGAATTATTTTAAGCACTGCACAAGAGTGTTAGCACATTCCAATTTAAATCTTAAACTGCCCCCTAATGGTGATTATTTGCTTCTCTACAGAAAATACTTTAGTAGAACCTAAATTATGGAAGATGCAGGGGCTGTTTGTCACTGCTGGACACTAAATTATTTCCAGTTAGTTGATCAGCAGCCAGTGAATTAAATTTGATGACGCCAGTGCAGGCCTCAGTGGGTACGTACTCATTTATGAAAAAAGAGATTATCCTGCAGAGGTTTCTTTGCCTTTGAAAACCAGCCCACTGGAAAATACTAGAAACCACTAAATATTCACTGATGTCCTTAAAATACTGTCTCCATAGTTTTAAAAGCAAAATCTGTGCTCCCCAGCCTCCCCACCTCAGGCCTAAGCAGAAGAGAATTCGGGAGACTCGCACACTGTATGGGGACAGAATTCAGCAGGTCACAAACAGGTAGATTTTCTCTAAAATGAGTACTATAGCTGGCATTACAGAACTAGAAAACCTCTAAAATTGGATACCTAAACCAGAAATTAGTTGCATAAAAAATGAAACATACATGTTTATGTAGAAAAAGTTGCCATTTATCTTAGAAATATATTTAGCTATTGTCTACTACATCAAGCTCCATAGAACTTGAAATGAAATTACTGCAAGACAGGTGTCAGTTTAACAGCCAAAAAATCCCATCCATGTTAAATACATACCATATAGCTGCAAAACAGTTCCAGTCATGGAACTACAGATTAGTCAAGGGCTTAGTACTTAGTAGCAGCATATTAAAAAAGTCTTGGGGGCTCTTCTTGTTATTTCTACAATGTATCAAGTTAATCAGAAAATGCAAAAGTCTCACCCTATGATATTTATCATAACCTAATGCTGTCCTAATGTTTCACTAAAATTATCACAGAAATATATTTACCTATACCAGAAAATAGAACATTAACTTGTTCTGTCAACTAACTTGGCAACTACAGGAACAGATGAAAGTTTTCATCTGTTCTTTGAAATGCCTTTTATTCCAATTCTCCTGTGAAGACAGGAAAGATAGCTCAAAATTCAGGGAATAAAGAATATTAGTTTCCTATTTCTCAGAAGTATTCCAAGTATCAGAAGTAATTTGAAATACTTATATGATATAGAAGTATTAAATAATAGGAGAAATACTTCATGCTTTATACCAACATTTCTCTTTCTTACTTTTCAGAGCAATTATTCTGCATCCTCTTCTCTTTTGAAACAGCACCTCCTAGTGGAGATTTAAGGAGAATATTTCATTAATTTTGTCTTCCAACTTCCAGTCACTTCCCTCCCTGTTGACATTTGACAGCATCTCTCATCTTTCAATACAATACCATTACGCATAAGGAATTTGATTCACTCATGTCACATCCTTTCTTATAAAGGAGGTTTCTACGTTGTTAATTCTACCTCTAAACACGATTCTACAGTCCTTGGATCTGTCTCCAATTAAATCTTACTCCTAGAGCCTCTGCCTTTTCCCTTCAGAGAAACAAAACAGTCTTAACTGGATTTTTCCCCAGAAGGAATAGATGGACAATTTTTCTCTTGCGTAGACTTCTCTCCACACCCTCCCAAATCTTTTATTCCAGCACAAGCAAGAATTATAATTTGTAGTAATCAAAGAAACACAGAGGCTGCCTTCTAGTATCTTGCACAGCAGCAACTTTGGTTTCTGGTAGACAGATCGACACCACACAGGCCTTATGGTGACACAGTTTGCTGATAGCTGTGTTGCTATTCTGAAGTAGATAAGCTCCCCTGCTTTTCGCAGATGCATTAGCAAATTTGGGGGATTTTTAATCACCTTCAATTCAAAAATATGCAGAGTAGCTCATAGGACTGAGTCATTTCCAAAGTGCATTTTACCACTTCTACTATATTTCAATATTAAGATTTGAATACCCCAAACAGTTTTTTCACATAATTCTCCCACACATTGAAATACAGATGCAGCTAAGGTCAATTTTAATTTATTTGCTTTCCACAACTTCACTGCTCCAGTTTGTGAATTTTACTTCGGGACTTATAGCATACCTACGTACAGTCTACCTGTACGGTCTACCTGTTCTCTACATAATTATGTACTTTGGAAAGATGGCAAAGAAAGCAGTTCTAATGCATACACACAGTAGTATAAAAGGGGATCAACTTGGTTTCTAAACCAGATTCCTGAAGCAGCCTTCTGTAACCTACGACATAAAACTGAGGCACAGAAGATTGGCCACAAGGATCATCAGGGGCCTCGAATATCTGCCCTGTGAGGAAAGGCTGAGAGCTGGGCCTGTTCAGCCTGGAGAAGAGAAGGCTGAGAGGGAATCTGATCAGTGAGGAGGATGGGGCCGCCCTCTTATCAGTGGTGGTCAGTGACAGAACTAGAGGAAATGGCCACAAACTTAAACACCAAAAGTTCCACAGAAACTTAAGGAAAAATTTCTTGACAGTGAGGGTGACAGAGCAGAGGTTGTAGAGTCTCCTTCTCTGGAGATCTTCAAGTCCCACTTGGATGAGATGCAGTCCTGTGCCATGTGCTCTAGGTGACCCTGTGTGTGCAGGGGGATTAGACTAGATGACCTATAGAGGTCCCTTCCAACCTTAGGCACTCTATGATTCTGTGATTAAAGGTTTTCTTTTTTTTTTTTTTTTTCTCCCTCTTCTCCCCTCTCCTCCTAATCTAAGTATTTGCAATTCTTCCTGGATGCCAATTTTCTTTAGTATACTTAATTGTAATAAGTTATACTGCTTTCTCTTCACACATCACAACTGCTTTATTAGCACTGAAATAAAAATGCTAACAGAGTTGAAGTGCTAATAGATGCTAGCAGAAGAACTGCAACATTTAAGTACATTTTCTCCCCAATCTCTCAGTGCAGTGGAGAAATGGGCAAGTCAGTAGTAAGCTTTAGAAAAATGGAATAGGATAGAAACTGCTAAACAAAGAAATGATCTGAACACAATTTTTTTGATATTTGGCAATTAGACAATAATGTCATTAAGGAAACAGAAGGAAATTGAGTTGTGAAAGATCTCAACTATCATTTGTTAAAAATAATATTCAATAAAAAAATCACACTATAAACTGGACAGCAAAACCTCAAGTGTTAGTTTGATAATGTATTAAAACTACAAGCAATTAATAAATTCTTGGTGAGCAAAGCAATGCTTGTAAATGAACAGGATGACCTGGGCTAGCTTTGCAGTCAGTCAAAGCAGCTGACTGGAGAGGGAAATGCTACTTGTAAACCACATCTTTAAACTTCAATAATTTAAAAGACTGAATAATAGCAGATTAAAAAAAAAAAAGTCGTCATGATTAAAACAATAAAGAAAGGCTACTTTGTCACTCATGTTTCCTACACCATTTTTCTCTGCAAAGCGCTGACTCCATTCACACCACAAAACGTCTCCACTTGTGCACTGCTCTTCCCTCTTCCCTGGCCCCTTTGGACAAGGCAGCCTCACTGCTTCCTTAACTCCCTCCTTCAGGCCCACAATACTCTTAGCACCTTCTTGAGCCAGTAACCTGTTCAAAAAAGGCACGTATTTCTGAGCACTTAGTGTAGTAATCCCACCAGAAGACCACTTTAAGAACTGGTGTAATTTGTTAGCTAATGACTCAATAAAATGTAGCTGTGAATAGATGATGCATCCTAGATCCGTCCACAAAGATTCAAGTAACACTGCTGTCCAACAGAGACATGATGCATTCTCACTGAGATGATACATTTATTAATTTAGAATGAAAAAGTTAATGCATTTCAGAGTGCAAGAAACACACTGGACCTCAATACAGAGAAAAACAATATCTTCAGAATTATTACAGCAAAAAAATATTTTCTGTATGGTATTACAGATCAACCAAACAAGCAGTAACATTTGTAAAGAAGTAGGGGAGAAACATTCAGTACCATCAGCAGAGGCAAACAGCAGTAGAGAAGAAATTAGCAAGGATCTAGCTAGACAAAAAGTGTTCCTATCTAAGAAGTTTAGGTTCTTGGCAGGATTCAAACTCTAAAGCACTAACTTCTAGCAGATGCCAGTCTTATACAGCTGGCTTTTCTCTCCAGACTGCTTGAAGCAGCTCAGCAGAAGAGCAGTATCGAAGTATCAGATAGAATTTGTCAAATCCTACAGTCATAATGAGTGATGACATTTGTTTTAAATTGCAAAAAAAACACATTCAGTTCCAACACCTTCACTTCACAGGCCCTTGGACAACTACTCCCTGCCTTTTTATATCTCTCAAATTCAAACCTGTCCATAAGTAGCTTGACTGAGAGGATATGTATGGTGAAAAGTTGAGCAGACTCATGATCAGTGTTTTGTTTCTTTTTAGGAAGTTGCACATCCTGATTTTCAGCTGTAATGCTAAATTAAATCAAGCTAAAATTCTCAGAAAAATAGGTTAGTTTGAATAACATGCTGAAATCCACCTACCAGCCATACTGCTCCTACATCTCCCATCTGCAACTCATACAGCTCCTGCTTTGCATAATATTTGCCTAAGACAAACAAACAGCCAGTAAACCCCCACACTTAAGAAAAGGAGCTACAGCTCCCTCAGAGGTCTCAAGTCCCATTTCCAAATGAACCTAACCTAACACACTCCTTCCCCTCCTGAATGTTCAAAGTGAAATTCTGTGCTTGAAATTCAGTTGTAGTAGGATGCAATACAATTTACCAGCCATTAAGTTCAACCTTGATCTCTTGCTTTTATAAAAAGCTGTTATTACAGACCTCAACATTTTAATATAAAAATTTGTATATGTACATTTTCCTTGAATTATTCACCCCTAACAATTCATGCTATCAGTGTAAAAGTCAGAGGAAGGGACTCATCCTGCAGATGGTATTTAAGCACCAAAACATTTACTAAGATTTGTCCTTTTGGGTGACAAGTCACAAATCACTGTGCTATGAAGATAGTCCAAATGCCTCTACCTATTCAATTTTTACACAATTGTAGGGAAGAGCAAGTTCTTGATGAACACCTGGCTTGTCTTAGAAAATAAAGATATGGTGACTACAGATAAAATGTAGAAACTATACCTCTTTATTGGAAAGCCAATAGGAAGGTGTATATAGACATTTTAAAAGGACGTTTTGAGACAGCAGGGGGATTCAAAACAATTTTAGGTCATTTTAGGTCATGCAGTATGAAAAGTCTGCTTTAGAAGATCAGAAACTGGATGATTTTTAATACTATATTTTAGAAGTTTTAGTATCACTTTTAATCATAAAAAAATAAATATTCATACTCTACCAAAGCTACTTAGAGGCTTCTTGAATGTAGTTGGGAAAACTGGCTTTTCAGCAGATAAGAAAAAATATTAAGTGTGCAAAATGAAACAAAGCGTGGGGAAGAAGAGAATAAGGGTCTATTTTCCTTATTCAAAACCTGGTTTTAAAGTTCTCATGAATCACTCAAGAGCTTACATTTCAAATGTACATTCCAACTCTTGAAAATATAAAAGTCTATGGCTATTGTAGAAAGTATTTGAAGTCAAATATTAAAAAGATAAAACAGCAACATTGCACATCACTGGTAAAAATAAACTGATGCATACCACTTAAAGTGCATTACTTCACCATCTACAAAAACAGACATTGCAGAATTTGTCCAACAGGTAGCAGGTGCCTACTTCAGCATTTTGCAGCTGATACTGATGTCTGAAAAAATATAATACTAACAATAAATATTAGCAACTTCTCTGAGGATAGTTCTAATTCAGATATGTTAGATCTTCTCTCAATGAATTCACTCCTACCGGCATGAAATATATTAAATACAGTAACCATAAACTAAGAAGTCACTGGGCAACTTTAAATACCATTTGAAGATTCTCAAATTACTGACATCTAGGAGTAAAGAAGGAAGTCTTACAAACACATCAGAGGTTTCTGCTTTTTTAAAATATAAGACAATACTTCAAATAATCATTCATTTTCCAAGTATAAAATCTTTCCATCTGCATTCATCCCTTGGAATAAGCGTGGGAATGCAAAAGTAGTAATAAGAGTGCAATTAGCTATAGGATTACATTAGGTGTCATCCTTTGCTACAGTAATACAGACTGTACAAATTAGAAATTACCTGTTAAGATTTTACAGATACATACCAGCATTATATGACAGAATAAAGCCCTAAATACATAGCAGATAATACATTGCTTTGGTGCCCAATGACTAGGTTGAATAGAAGATGCTCATTACAAATATGAACAGTACAACCCAAGGAACTTAGCTTATTCAATTCAAAATTTTCATGAATGACATTTGACTAGATCACAGCAATAATTAAACACCACAGAACAAGCAGAAGGGCCTCTTTTTAACTTTTGGTAGAAACAGCCTGCTTGATGAAACCAAAATACTTTAACAAATCACTTGGCCTAAAAAGGAAATCCTCCACAGAAGAAGTTTTTTCAATCTAACAAACAGTGTATGTCTTGTACTGCATAGAGCTACTTCGCAAGAATTTGTTTTTTGAAAAGGGGAGAGGAAAAAAAAAAAAAAAGCAGCATTACTTGCCTCCCCAGTCAGAATATAGCCATACAGGGCACAGCTGATAGTAAAATGCTTCAATGCTGTTGTAGAACACACACTAAACTGAAAACAGATTGAAAAAGAAAGGGAAAAAGATCCAAATGTCCACGGAGAAAGGGGAATACAATCTTTCACATAGGATATTCTAACAGAAAACTGTTAGGAAATTCTTCCTCTAGCTAAATCCCTGGCTTGGCAAGTAAAAACAAAGGTGGCATGAAGGATGAGGACAGTGCAGGAAGTAGGGATTTATGATTCTTCAGCCATTTGAAGCAAGGAGTTGATAGCTGCATCCTTGTTCCCCCTCTGAGCTTCTAGCACTGACCGGATTACTTCCCTGTCCATGTTTGGAAACATGTCCTGAATAGATTTCAGGTCTTCTTCATTACAAAGGTGTTGAGGATTGACTGCAGGAGGTGGTATTGCCACTGGTACCATGCCAGGATTACAGACTGCAGGCATTCCTGAGGACAAACAAGCAGACATAATCATGAAAGAAAATTAAAGGCTTTGAAAAAAATGAAGTAGCTTATCCCCTTCCTTATCCCCAGCCTGTCAGCTTCAAAACCCTTTTGAACATATAACTTCAGAAAAGAGGTTTCAACATTTATCTGTGGACTGTTGCAACCAGAAGATCTTTTCCTTGAATGAGTTCTCTGGTCAAGTTCTGATCTGTCCTAGATGCACAGTAATACAGCAACACATACAGCTCATAATTAGATGAAACCAAAATTTACCAGATTTATGCTAATCGCTAAACAAGCACTAAGGGCATCAGAGATTTATTTTTCTAAACATCCATACCAAACACCCATTGTTAAATGGACCTTATTGTACTTATGCTGCATTGAACAAGATGCTTTTACACTAGTAGTATATACAACTGATATGTAGTAATTCAATGAACATTATCCCTATTGCATTAAAAGGAAAATGCCATTGATCCGGACCAGTAATTGACCTGGAGACTGGATCACTTCCTCAAAGAGAATCCATCTGCTTCACTGTGCAACTGTGCCACAATGAAGCGAGTGAACTTCATTTAACAGCTAAAGGGGGTACACATTGCTTTTCCCTTTTTCTCTGCCAGAGGACAAGTTTCATTGACATTTTTGATGGATTTTGTATTGCGGTGTGAAATTAAAGTACTTTTAGTTTCTACAGTTTCTAAGGTTTGACCAACAAATTAAGGAAAACAAGCTCTAAAATTTATAGGTTTTAGTTTAATAAGTTAATTTTACTCAGTTTTGCTACTTTCCAGTATTCTACAATTAAGACCAACTTAGCCACAAGATCTCACACTGCATTTTTTGCAAAAATCTAAAATGTCAAGCTGAAAGAAAATTATGTTGATCAGCCTAATTTGTTTTAAAGCTTATGACCTTATACTACTCCTAAAAAACACACACACACACCTACACACACACAAAGCAAACCCCTTCTTGTCATTGTACCCTGTTGCAATTTATAACCTGCTTTTTATTTAAATACTCTTAGCTATATAGCCCCCACACACACACTTCAAGTCCTTCCCTTACCTGAATGTACCATCGCTTCTGCTTCTTTAAAATAAGTAGTCCTTACCTCTTTAAGCATTTGATCCTCAACGGCTTTGCTGACCAACCAATATAGATGTATCATTTAAGGCTCTTACAATCAGTTTTCTGATTAGATTCTGGTCTGCATCTCCTTTCACTATCTACTTTATTGTTTTATCATAGCAGCTATTTAGTAACCTACTAACACTATTCTTCTAGTTCTGCCAACACTACAGATGATCTTAACACCTGGTAAGTTGTACCATGCACGTACCCAGGAGGCAAATGAGTATGCAGTCCTCACCAGCACTGCAAGTGTAACACCCTGCCCAATAATCAGACCCAGCTGCAGTTTAGACTGCCTCTTCTACAGCCTCAAAAAATCCCTGCTCCTTCCCCAAAGTTTCCACAAACAATCTCACCATATACAAGAGACAAACGTATGCGGCATTAGGAAATAAAGTGCATCACAGTACGCATAATAGTACTCCAGAGTCACCCAAAAGTTGTTTAGCCTTTTATCCAAACCTCCATTCTATTTAATAGGTTATTAATGTTGTAAAATTACCTAAGTGAATAGGACTTTGTGAATAACAAGCCTAAGTTGCCTAGGAACTGCCCAAGCAAGATGCTAGTTTAAAACATTAATCCAAATGAAATGAAATACCCAACTTGCTTCAAGTGTCATAGCACTCTATGGTAACAACTGGGCAAGCATCTCACTAATAAAGTTCAGGTGCCTTGGCAGTGCTAAAATCATGAAGGTCACAGCTTCTCACTGCTTCATCAGATCAAGCAAATTCTGAAACCACAGATATCTGCAAAGGCAGAATTAATACACCATGAATTTAAATATTCTTGGTTTCAGAGACATTTATTGGTAATATTATTTTTGGTAATCATTTTCAAATTTTTCTCTGCTCTTACAGTTCAAGTATTACTATTTATGCTGTCTACAACTACAGAAAGAAAATGGAGTATCACACTGATTTAATATTTCTATAACAAATTTACAATTTTTTATAATAATTTACAAAACAGAAATGAAAACTTCTTGCATCAACTTAAAAACTAAATGCCATGATTTAATGCGTATGCAATCATTACACAGCTATAAAACTAGAAATTTATTCATGTTCAGTAAGAAGCTGTTTTACATATTGAGAAGCTCATTTTACTGAGACATGAAAACTGAAGGTAAAACACAAGCAACTGCAATAAACAGCATTGCATACACCTGGGTATTGCTCCCTGCTATGTCCCATATATCAGAACAGCGCAGCATTTTCCAGTTTGGTGGAATAGCAATAGCAAACAGGCAGCAGGAGCAGTGACATTCCAGGGCATGAAATGAGTACATACAACAGCAAGTCATGTGAAAGCACCCTGTGACTGCAACAAGCATCAGCAGAAACATAAAAGCAACACTTTTTTTTTTTTTTTTTTTTTAAAAAACTGCATCCCAGGTATTACACACATTTTACTTTATTATTTAGTCAAGTGCCCTATGTTTTGTATCATTACCATTCCACTCCTCCTATAGTGCCTTCAAAAAAATCAGTTTGAGAACCTGCTCAGTACAAATTCTTTCATTTGATGGAAGAAAATTGGGATCACTTGTTTTAAAGATATCAGTAAGACCTATGTGAATGTGTATCTCCCTCACAGAAAATGCTAGATTGTGTGCCATCATTTCAGTATTTTAAATGTTGCCTCTTTGTAAACTGCTAAGTAAAATGAAGTCTATGAGTTCATAGAAAGACTTACAATTCCATCACTCAATATATTGCAAGAAACATTTTTGTTTCATTTAAGTCATCTTTCTGAAATGCAGATCATAAAGAAATGACTTCCTCTCACAAGACATAATTCTAGCATTTTCTGAATGTACTTGATTAAACATCCATAAAAGTCAAAGATACCTAGTACCTTCTTACAACAAAAATCAAAGGTGTAATAATAAAGTGAGAAGGTAAGTGCTATTAGAGTTTACTTTTGGAGTTCATTCAGATACACATTAGATAAGCTTAAATTGACATGAATTTAAAACAGATTATTACTAGAAGATATATACCGATGAAAATGTTGCTGTTTAGGATAAGAAGGCTTGAAGAATAACAGAAAGCAGCTGACAGGCTACCTTACCAGAACGTCATTGCAGAACCAAATTCTTAACACTTAAGATTACATTAAAATTTCTCTATTAAGAAACCAGTATGATCACCTAGAATAGCCCACTAGCACAAAATGTTTCAAGAAAAAAAAAAAAAAACAGTACCACATTTTATCCATTAACACCACTACCAGAAATCACTTTCATTATAATAGACTGAAACCAGAATACACATTTTGAGACTTGAAGAGACAAATTAAATTGCCTTTGTTGTGAAACCAGGTGCAGTACCTTGTGATGCAGTGTGCTACAACGTTTAAAAAAGGGAAAAGAAAAAAGGTTGTCTGCATGAATTCATGCAAAAACTGGAGTCAATGGAGATGAGAGTGAGAAAAGAGCTTGGAAACTTACCCAGAGCAAAGTACTCAAGCCCTAAAGACAGGTGAAAATGAAGGGGTGAGGGAAAAGGAGTAAGACATGGGAAAGACATATTAATCTATTTTTTTTTTAAATGAACCATTTAGTTTCTAAAAGTCAAAGTTCAGTGAATTTAGGTAGTCAGGTAAGTACTGATTTAACCAGAAATTAAAGGCTGCTAGGTTTCTGTCTTATTTTTCTCCAATACTCTGAACAAGTTTCCAAAGTGTGCTGTCTTTAGAGAAATAGCAATTATAGGATTTTTTCCAATGTAAACAAGCCACCAGGTGTTTGTAATATGCATATTTTATTGTACATAAAGGGACAACATACACCTGTAGCATTCTGAATAAACACCAACCGCCCCACAAGCTAAGCCATCAAACAGTAGACCTAAATGGCCAGTGTATATACACACACTACAGGGGGGAAATTACTGAACTTTTGTTGAGATCTGAAGTCTCACCTGCCTCCTACCTAGATTGAGTGCTTGCTTCTGCACTAGAGGCAGAGTC
>JAWLRI010000574.1:2657-15044 GCA_034781795.1 Crypturellus tataupa | reverse complement strand
CTTCTCTCCTTGCTCTGAGCATGACCAGCAGGAGCCAGGACGTGCCTTGCTGTAGGCATCACCTTGCAGAGGTGGAGAGCACTCTGCAGGAGCTCCAGGATGGGTTTCATATGCTACCACCAGCTGAGGAGATGTCCTTCTATTTGCACAAACCCTTGGCTTTCTTCTCAGAGTAGGCAGCCACAAGGGTAGGAGGGCAGTGGCAACCTGAGTCAATAAGGTGTTTAGTAACTCTGCCTTCTCTGTATCCTCTGTCACCAAGGCACCCACTCTGTTCAGCAGCGGGCCCACATTTTCCATAGTCTTGCTCTTGCTGCTATTATATTTGTAGAAGGTACCTATTAAGATCATAAAGAGATTTCTCTTCCAAGTAACAGTCCATCCCCTTCTTTCTCTTGCATTTGCTATTGTAGGTGGCCAAGACAGATTTCCTCTTCCCACTGTGTCTTTTGTCTGCATGCTCCTTAGAAGATAAAAATGCCCCACTATAGACCAACTTACAGATGCGTGAGAAAAGTCTTCCCAGCATGTGACAGAGCCTTGCAAGAGAAACAAAAAGAAATGCCTACATGATTTATGGACTTCATATATTACAAGTGCCTTTATTATCTGTTGAAGAGAAGACTGCATTTTACCTTAAGTAGCCTTAATTTGTACAAAGTTTTTAGGCTTATTTAACATTAATTTTTACAACAATTTTGCTGCTCTGTTTGAGGAACACAAGGAGATGATGTGAGTTGCTGCCATAGCTCAAGTTGCATCTGTGCTGCTGGTGCAAACATTTGTCTCCCACATTATTTGTTCCTGGAAAGGCTTCCTGTGACAGGAGAAAAGAAAGGTGAAGGGAAAGAGGACAGAGAAATGGAAAAGAGCAAAGGGACATGGAAAAGGGAAGGGAGAAGAAAAGGGGAAGGGAAAGCAGAAGGAGGAAGTTTGCTACAGTCCAGCAAACACTCCTTTTACATGGAAGTACAGTGATCTTTAGCAAGTATTAGCAAGTAAACAGTTTACTTGCTTATTTAACAAGTAAACAGTAAAGTCGACACAAACATTGTGCTTAGCACTATCTAGTTCACATGTCCCAGACCACCCTCTAGAGAAAATTAAATTAATCCATTCACTCTAAGGGAAAGAATAGTCTTTCAAACTAGGCAGGTGCGTTAGAAGATGCCCAAGAAACATTTAGGGACAGATGGTATGTTTCTCAATAGTAAAATACATTATTAATCAGAACTAACAAATCTTAACAGTTACTTTTTTTTTACTACAGAAAACTCAGTATGTGAAAAAGTGGGACTAACACAGAGGGAGTCTCAATATTAGAATTTCCTGTTGCTCCTGTCATGAAAACCTTGAACAACTCTTTGTCTAAAGCTGTCTGGAAACCACCTCTCCTTGCCTTGAAGAGTACTCTAGCATTTGGACAAGAAAAATATTATTTCTTATGTGACATATGCTCTACTCTAATGTTTAGCACTGCTGATTATAATTTTGTTTTGTTGAATAAGGGAAACAATTTAAATATCAAATACTTCTGGCATAGGACATTAATCAAACTATTGCTGTTTTTAAAACACAGTTAAAATATGCTGTGAAATATAGGTAGGAATAGTTTTTAAAGTAAGTCATATGTAAGCCCAATTTCCTCTGTCTTCAGCTAATAACCAAAGTCAGGCCTATTAAGGAGACTGTTGGGGTCTGGTCTCCTAAATCACTTAAGACACTTGTAAGGATTTAGGCAAAACAAATCACTGCATTTCCAATAATGAATCACAGGGACTTTATTTATTTATTTATTTTTTAGAAAGAAAATAAAATGCTTTTTTCCTTTCTGGTAGGAAAGGCATTTAATTATGCTGTAGAAAATAAACCAGCTTAAAGCTACAGTGGAAAACAACCTTGCTTCCAAATAAGCTAAGTGTCTATATGGTAAAAGAGTAACTGGATTTCAGTATTCTCAGACACTAGGGAAAGCTGAACTATTGTCTCCCAAATACACCAGTGAATGACATGCCTGATCTACTGAGTATTAAATATTTATCTTGCTATCCCTTATATCTCCAAAGAAAGATCATGTAGTTTCACAAACAGTCTGACATCTGGTGTGATAGAAAATAATACATTCAGTTCGGAGGGGACCTCTGCCCCAAAGTCCTGCTCAAAACAAAGAAGTCAGCTCTCAGATCAGAGCAGGTTTCTTATGTTCCCATACTGAAAAAAGTTGTTTTGCTTTCTCCTTATCTCCAGTGCTTTATTTCATATATGTCTGTTTTCCCTTGTCAAAACCCATGCAAACCCTGTTTTTGCTTAAATAGAATGATTAGGCCTTCAGTCTTTCTTAAATAAATAAATAAATAGAATTTCTCAAGCTTCAAAAGTAACAAAACTAGAAGTTCAGATCAGGATACTGCTTGTCATCCTGGAAATGGATTCAGTAATTAAGGCTACAGCACATTGATCTGAATTGTCTTTGATCTACCCATTTCTTGAAAAACATAGACTGCAGTAAAATCAGAAACATATACTCATCTCCTCTCTTCATAGAATTCCTCCATCATATTCACAAGTAAGCAACCTGATCACAGTTTAAGAGTTGGTAAAAACAGTGGCCAAAGTGTTTCATAGGACATTCACCCTGAAGTGCTAAGCTATAAAGAAAAATCAGTTGTGGGAAAGCAAAGCAAATGATGTGTGTCATTATTCTTAAAAAAGCTCAGAGTTTAATTGAAAACAATTCAAAACAATGGAGCAAGTAAAATCTTTAGAAATAGTTTTTCTCCCCAACATCACTAAAACATCTTGTCTTAGTGCAAATCAGGAAAAAAAAAATTGTTTCTTAGTAATAAGAATGATTACTCATTTCTGCATTCCTAGCACTAAGCCTACTTTTAAAATTAGAGTCCTAATCTTATAAATCTATCTCCATGTTCTGTTGTATCCAAGACTGATAAAAAGGCTGGTATCATCAGAAGCATCTGATCACTAACAATAGCTACTAAAATGCTATCAGTGAGCACGGCCAGCATGACTGCTGTCCAAAAGACAGAAACAGAAAGCAAGGTGATATTAGACTTACAGGGTAGTGAGACATCCATCTCCCTGCAATGTTAACCTTAAGGCATAGAAAATCCTGACAAATTACAGAATCTAATTAGAAATGATCAGAGTATTTGGGACAAAACAGAGTTTCACTGATGATTTTTGTCTCACTACAAAGAAAAAAAAGGTATCTTCTACTACTTGTTGGGCAAAGACATTACAGGAGTGGAAATGGGCTTCTGTGATGAAGAAAACAGGTCAGACTAGATAAAAAGTAAAACTAGAACTTAGCATTTCTTTTCTTGCAGTTTCACTCTCTAATATCTTTCTCTGTAACATTGTTTTATGTAACATCTTTTCATTTATTTTACCAATATTTCCACCCAGCACCTGTTATTTATTTGCATTTGTTTTGCCTTTTTTTGTTTGTTTTATTTTACAAAATAAGTCTGCTTTTGTTCTGGGGGAAAAAGAAAAAGAAAAAGGCAGGGGGTTGCAGCAGGTTAGGCAATATCAATCTTGTCAAACTGTGCCATGAACTTGAATAATTCTGCCTTTTAAAACGGTCATTTTATTTTCCCTGTAAAACAGATCCTAAATTTATACAACTAAATCAATGCAAAGAAATTTTCAGAACAGCAGCATTAAGGTTGAATTTCATTTTGTTACTCACTCTGAGAGAACTAGCTTTTGCTGTCCTCTAGTATACAACACTATTTATCTATTCGCTTCAGCTGCCAAAGTCTCCAAGGGATTAAGTACATAACACTCAGTGAAAAACACCAAAATCTGACTACAGAGATTAATTCACTTAGCACCTTGAGAAAAGTCAATCAAGGCATTTCTTAAAAACCCACACGGACAGGGCACCAATTTTCTTCTTCAGGGACTTTCTTGATCAACATCTCCTATTTTAGGTGCACCATGAATTAAAAAACAAACAAACAAACAAAAAACAATAATAACTGTCATAGAGGAACACATTTGTGATGGAACATAAATTAATTTGATTTTTGAAACAGCTTTTTACTTATTGATACAGTTCAGTATTTCTACTTTCATAGGAAAGCTCAGACAGCTTTATAGACTTGTATCCCTGATCACATTTAGAAGATCCAGTCCATGCTATATATACTAAACTTCACAGTAGCTTTCTGCATTATTTTTTCTGAAGAATATTAGTCAGACTTCTGCATAAAGATTAAAAAATCCTTTTACAAGTTTCTCTTTTTTCTTTTCCATTTCTTTACATTTTCATGATTTATCATTCTGCGAATCTGGTTTTCATACAGAGCAGCTTTTGAGCTTTTGAAAAAACATAAGAAGATTTCTTAAAATTCATTTTTAATTTTAATTAGTGAGTAGTGGTAAACATCAGTGAAGTGATTTGCAGCTTCACCCACAGCACAAATCACATATTGTATATAGTAAGAAGTGATGTGTATGGCAGAGGAGGGCAAAAGGCAAAAAGAACCTTTTGCAACTGAACACAATTGGTGAACACAATAAGTGGTGCCAGGCTGAGCTCTTACAGTGCTGTCCATGGAGGGATTTCAACTTAACCACAGGGGAAGGGTGACCAAGGTAGCAAAGTGTTTCCTAAGAACATTTTCCACTGAGTGGGGGTGTCTAGTGTGCATGCAAAAGCCTGATGACAAAACCTGGTGACAGAGTGGCTTTTGCTACAGTTCCTGCGCTCCAGTTATTCACTGCATTGGTTGCCCACCATAAACAGATCTTGCCTGTAGCAATCCTGCTGTGTACATACAACTGCCTAGTTGCATAAAGAAGATGAAACTCAGGATGTTTAGAGAACAAAGACATTCTCAATGTCGTGTGAGAACTGACTTCAATGCAAGGATAGTAAACACTGGCTTTCCAAAGATCTCTCCCATACTACTTTACCTTTTTGTTTTATTTTGTTCTATCTATCCCCTAGCTGATTTTATCTTCTTATTTGCCGCATGCCTCTGGTGAAAATTCAGTTTCAGTAAGAAACCACTATCCCAACTGCACAAAGCTGGAATATTTTAGAAAGAAATTGTATTGATTAATTTCGCAGATTTGGAATCTTTGCATTACTAACAATTCCAAAGGACAGAATCCACCCAGCCTACTAATAACAGTCAATACCTGGTTGGGCTGCAAGTCTTCTCATCTTGAGATACAGAATCAATGGAAGTGAATGTCTCTCAAATACCCTTTTGAATATATTATATTTATTGATATGATTCTCCTCATGTAATATATGAGAACTTCTGAGGATAACTTTTGCCACATCTGCATAGGTATTCCATATTTACATATTTTGATTAGCAGAACGTGTTTCTCTCTGCTTCTTGTAAAAAAGGCTTTATTAACAGAGAAACCAAATGATGCTTTTCCAGCTTTCTCACCAAATATGAAATACTATGAAGCAGTGGCAAGAAGAGATATAACATAAATTTTCAGAGAAACTGAGAAACAAATATTTATTTTCAATATCATTCATAATAACACAGAATTGCTTCCCCCCCAAATTTCAGAATAAATAGAAATATATATATATATACACACACACACACACACACACATATATACATATATATAAATCTCAATATCAATCAAATTGTTAAGATCAAAATGAGATTCTAAAGCTCTGGCCTTAAAAAATATTAGCGTAATTATGATTTTGAAGTACTTAATTTAAAACTATATTTTCTTTTACAGTAGATTTAATAAGATTCCATTTTTATATTTTTCGATAGAAAACAGAAAATATTTAGTACACTTTTCACTATGTGGTAAGAGTTAGTCAGATTTTTTTCAGTATTCATGTCCAGTCACGTCTTACTCTGCCTGCTCCTCTACTGCTTTTCACAGAATCACAGAGTGGCTGAGGTTGGAAGGGACCTCTAGAGATCATCTAGTCTAGCCCCCCTGCTCAAGCAGGGACACCTAGAGCATGCAGCAGCACCTTTGTGCATTTTTTTTTCCCCCCCCTAAAAAGTGTTTATTTATTGAAGCAGTCTTTGCAGCAGCATTCTTGGAGTAATGAAAAATTTTTCCTGAGATGCTCTCACATTTTGGACCAAAGCTATAAGTAATATTTGCAGAATATAATGCTCAGGAAACACTCACAGCAGTTTGTGAAGGCCATTTTCATTAACTGACTAAAAACACTCATGCTATTCTCTGCAGGGATAAAAAACTAAAGTGTACGTGCTGTACATCATGAGTCATAACATACATCATACATCATAACAAATCATAAGAGATCATCTCCCCTTCTAATATTCTATGAAAAAGAGGTCTAATAAGTGATGTTTTGCTGAAAACAATTATCCATACAGTCCAACAACACTTTATTGATATCTCTGGCTAGAGTATTTTTTGGAACCCACTGTGCACTACTCCTTATTACATTGCAGCGGTGGCACAATCTTCTGATTATTTGAAACATTTTTGTGTAAAATCATTCTTGGAATTGAAAATCTGTTAATGTTGCATGTTGGAGAAATCTTTCTGTGATCAGAGTCTACTTTGTCTTTCACCAGAATTTGAAGGCCAAGCCTTAGGAAATAAATTTCCAACCCCCCTATTTACTTCCTTATTTCACTGACTTTTTTTTCTTTATTTTGAGAATCTTCCATCTGGGTGTTTTTTCTGGGAACGTGGCCAGAGTGCCAGCTAAGCCTCTTTAGAAAATTAAGCTTGCAATAAACTTTCAGCTTCTCAGTCTGCCCATTTTCTGGTCCTTAGTAGATTCAACCTTCCTTTGTGTAACATCTAAGGTCATCATCACAGCAAGCTGCAGCATTTCAAACAATATGTTGGAAGAAACAAACATTCAAAGTGAGCATTTCCATGAAGATACTATTTACCAAGTCTATACCTCATATCCAGTAAAACTCATAGTTTTAGACTTTAGCATGAGAAATACCCCTAGAAACTGGGCCTCATTATGCCAAAATGCCATCATGAAACAGAAAGAGAGAGGAGGACATACCACGGTTCTTAGAATCACCAAATCACAAAACAGTTCAGGTGGGAAGAATCCACGGAAAGGATCTTGTTTAACCTCTCCAGCCTGAAATATACCCACTGTCTTTTGCCCTCCCGCTGGTCACTGCTGTTTGGATCCATCCTCATCCTCTCACCCCCTCCCTCACTCCCCTCACAGCTGCGGCTGCTATGAGGTGCCCTGAAGCCATCCCTGCTCCACATGACCCACACTGGCCCCACATCCTCCCCTCCAAACCCTCGGAGGCCTCCACAGCCTGCTCTAGGTTGTGGATGTCTCTCCTGCGGTGGCCATTTGTCCATGCTGGATGTCACAGGAGGATTCTTGACCCATTTGCCCATGAGACAGCAGCCTAGTCCCTGAATGTATTGACTGGTGCCCACAACTTGATGGCACCTGCATGCTTGATGAGAGTTCCACCATGAGCATGCTCCACCTCGTTACTGTGCTGCTCTCAGCGTGCGGCTGCTTCTAAAAAACTTTGTAACACAACTAACATAAATAGGTATAACTATTTTTAAGTAGATTAAAAATATTAAATATACTCTTTCCTGTCCAACATAAATGTTTTAAATACTAAGCTATGAGGTCAATTCACTGTTTCCCTGTCTGGAAAAGTGGTTAATGTTTAAGCAATGCATTAAATGCAATTAACTGCTCTAGCACTTCCAGCTTGTAAAACTGATGCTTTAGAGAGTGTTTTCACATTAAGCTTAGTGAAGTGTACCTGCAGACTGCTACGAAAAGGGGCAGTTCACCATCTCATCAGTCCTGCAGCTTCTGCCCACCAAGTTCCTGTGCCATCTCCATGTATCCCATCTGTGTATCAGATTTAGTAAGGTGTGGCAATTCAGCTCATTACAAACATAAAACACTAATCACACTGAAATAATAATAATAAACATGTATGAATAATTGCTGGTGCCTCATTCAAATCTTTCTTTCTTCTCTTCTCTGGAATAGGAAAATGACCTGCCTGGCTCTGCAGTCTGTGTAAGCTGTAAATCCCTTTGAAAATAATGCTGGACATACAGTGGCCTGAAATGTCTCTCACTGATCTTTTCAAAGCTTCCAACTTTCTGGAAGTGAATATGTTGGGGGAGAGCAGAAAGGTGGCAAAAAAAGGGAGTAACTAAGGGAGGTACCTGAGATGCAGCAGCCTGATTGGGAATTCAGTGGCATGTCAGTTAAATGAAAACAATTTTGTAAAAGAAGAAGTTAAAGAAGTTGCTTGGACATCATTTGTAATAAATGTTGTTAATCTTATAAGTTTCCAGTCTGCCTAGTGATTGACATTTATATTTCACGGTGAGGTGTGAAGTATATTTTTTCACCAGTGTGAGCCAGCAGACAGAAAGTACAAAAAGAGAAGGAAAAAAAAAATGTCTTTGAGGAATGTTGTTTAAAATGCCTGCTTTATATAAGAAAAGAGTTCCTTCCTTCTCAGGAAGGAAGTTACTGCCCTAAGAAACAAAGAAACCCCCTTGTGACCTTTTTCTTTTCCTCCTTTCTCTTCCAGCGCATCTCTCAAGAATCTCATTTTGTCAAAACAGTACTGAGCTGTTTTTTGCCATATAAATTGATTTTTTTCATTATTTCCTCTCACCTTCTATTGTCTGATTATCTAGACTTAAGAATGTGATAATAACTGGCATGCCATAGTTTCTGTTTAGATCAAGTCTCCCACACTTTGAGAGGGAAACAGGAATGTAGACACAAATGACTCATCATGCCAGATGCAATCTAGGGGCCATCAAACCTAGCATCATGTCTTATAAGCTTTTCTTAGAAATATGAAGTGAAGAACTCATTTTTGTACTAATGCTTAAGGTTAATACTTTCTCTGCAAGCAGTTAAACTTTATGAAGCATATGTGACATATTACCATCCATCAGACACTGCAGAGAAGATATGTTATCTGTCACACCCACCTTGAGGCACTGATACAACTTTCAAGTCTTTTTATAGCGTGGAGAACATTCTCAGTATCGCAATGTTTCACCAACTTGGTTGAAAACAAAGTCATAAAAGGACATATGAAGGCTTATCAGATAAATTAATGGTATTAATTTCTAATCAGTTAATCGATTCTAAACAGCATAGTGGTTCTATTGTATATCTTAGATAAAACTGAGAATGCAAAGTATTAACTGTAAAATAAAATGTACATAACTCTCTTATGCATTTTCTAAATAAATATTCACCAAAGCAACTTAAGTGTCAAAATTATGTTAAAATATCAAAATAGGAGATGATAAACTCTAATATTTAGATTAGATCTGTCATCAAAACATATAGAGCAAATCAATTACTCTCTGTTGAGGGGGACTAACTGAGCAGAAAAAAATGCCTTTCCAGAAGCCAAAAGCTATGAAAAATGAAACAATTTCAGTTTAGGAAAAGGAAGTCAATTAAAATAATTAAATAATTCTCTAGATATAATTCTTTTTGCTGGTTATAACTAAACTGAGCTGCACTTGCAGACTATCTGGTACTCAGGAGTTTTGTCCTACACATTCTCTCAACTCTTAACAGTTGAGTCCTCCTTAACGTAATACAAAAACTGCATTATCCTGTAAAATAGAATAGGTACAAATCCTAATTGCAATCTGTTTTGAGGAAAGCAAGCATTCATGAGGAATGAACAAGATTAATATTCATTTTAATACACATTTACTACAGTAGTGTTTCTTCGGTTGGTGGATGTCTTGGATCAGATGTAAATTGAAATGATCTTCCATTCCAAAACCACTTTTGTGGGAACCTTCAGATATTAATCACATTTCTTAACCTCAGAGTCATAACCTGCATGCTTAAAATACAAGGAGTCTAGCCCTCTGAGGTTTCCTTCACAAACAATGGAAATAAGTGCTTGAATACTCTTTTTATTTCAGTATAGCCATTTCAGAAATCTCTTAGTTATTACTGAGTATGAGATAACCTTATTACTGAATACGAGCGGTTTAGATATCTGAAGATAGCCAACAATCAGTTCCTTAACACAGGCAGAAGTACTTTCATCTGAGTAAAAAATCACATAAATTAGTGATATAATATGAATTCTCCTTTGCATTGGCTGATACACTTAAAAAAATAGTGACATCAGAATTACAAATGTCTTATAAGTGTTTTTCAATTAACAGGCCACATCAGATTAATTATACAAATTATCCTATTGATGGGAGTGAAAAATATTGTCAATATAACTAAGTGCAAATTGTGGGCTGCCAAATATCTGCAATTACAGATTCACTGACAAACTTCAGAGAAAACTATCTATCAAAAGATACATATATATAACATTCACTAAAAGCTTCCAGAATTTTATAAGCATAAAATGAAAATAATCACAACTTTCAAGCAGCTTATTTATTGCAAATTACACATCCATCTTCTCAAACAGCTAAAACCACAGTCATTTCACAGAGGTCTGAATGAAGAATCTTCCCAAGAAAAGCAGCGGATTTTTCTCACAAGCCTGAAGCAATTCTGTCACTAAGTGCAAATTTTTCAGAAAAATACACATTTTTTCCCCATTTTTCATAATATACTGTGTTCAAATTTTTCAGAGAAATCTTGCAAAAGCAATGCCACTAATATTTCTACAATAGTTGGCATCCTTCTAGTCTAGCAATAACAGATTATCTTGTGCAATTAAATCATCTAGATTATATATATAAAAAGGCAAAAGAAACAAAAAAAAAGGCAAAACAAAAAAAAAAAAAAAAGAAAAGAAAAAGAAAAAGAAACATGTTCTGGTTTATAAGTTATAAAACCAAGGCAGCACTATGCTGATGATAATAAAGACATTACCCCTTGTTCTGTCCCTGGCCACCACCCAGAAGTGTTTAACTCCATTCTCTTTACATTCCCACCTCAGATATTTGCACATGTTGATAAGATCCCCTCCCAAAAATGCAAAATTCAAGTTTAGGCATGGAAAATACTGAAACATAAAATTAGACTGTGGGACTCTCTGCAAGAAGCAGTTGTGCCAACAACCCAGCAACATTGAGAAATGAATATAATGAATGTACATGAGAACAAGAAATTAAACAAATGTAGAAAAACATAGGAGTGGGAATGGAGCATGCAGATTTAGAATAATAGACTTCTTAGATCTTTTCCTGAAGCAATTAGCATGATCTACTATTTTAAAAGTATCCTTTCCTGGTTGTGTTTTTTTTTCAGAAAAGTCACACTTTGGTTGACTTACCCAAGATAGATGGAGCAACTAGGTATGCTACAGTATCTCAGAGTTATAATCTATTTTCTAATCATGATTATAATGATAAGTAACTTGTCTCCAGTATTTCTTTCCTCTTCACCTCAAAATATACTATTTTAAATTCTTTTTTTTTAACCCAATATTCATTTCAGCAACATGAATTTAGGAGAGTGCTCAGTTCAGCAGTAATGAAACTGAAAGCTTTTTAAATTATAAATGTATCAGAATGAGATTTTGATACTTTTGATAATAAATACCAGAAAAATACACATTAGAAATAATATACAGCTCATTCAATCATGAAAAGTCCTAATAAAATATCCCAGGGACGCTTAAATTATTTATATTGTAGTTTTATTTTTAATGAGTCCAAGAAAAATTGTAAACTTTATAGAATCATACCTGGGGCTGGAAGGCCCCTCTAGAAATCATCCAGTCCAAGCCTGCTGCTGAAGCAGATTTGGGTAGAACAGATAGCCCAATACAGTGTCCAATTTAATTTTCATCATCTCCAAAGATGGAGGCACAGTACGCGCTCTCTGGGCCAACTATTCCAGGGCTCTTTCTCTCAGAGAAAGAAAGTCTTTCCTCTGGAAAAAAGGGACCTTCCTGTGTTTCTGTTGCTGCCTGTTGCCTCTCACCCTGTCAGCGGTGCCCACTGGTTCTGTCCTCTTGACATCCTCCCTGCGTCTTTTGAAGCACATTGAAAAGATGCCCCTCCAACCCCTCTTCTCAAGGCTGAAAAGGCTGTCTTAGTCCTCAGGTGACACCTGCTCCAGGATCTCAATCAGCTTCAGAGCCCTTCACTGGACTCCCAGCTCCATAGCGCTGGGATTTGGAGGAGCCTGGCAGAAACACAGCACTGTGACTGTGACCCCACCAGGGCTTAGGAGAGGACAAGGAGCAGACTCATCATCCTGCTGGCACTGCTGTTCACCATGAGGACCAGGACACCTATTTTTGCCACAAGTGTAAGTTGTTGTCTTACGGCCAATTTTTCTTAGAATACCCCAGGTCCTTGCAAAGTTGCTTTCCAGCTAATTGATGCATCAGACTTTACTAAACTTATTACAGGTTTTAGGGTTCTATTTTTGTGTTTATCCATTTTAGTAGTATC
>JAWLRI010000570.1:47231-68076 GCA_034781795.1 Crypturellus tataupa | reverse complement strand
TCCTCCTCCAGAGCCGTATCCTCCTCCTCCAGAGCCATATCCTCCTCCACCACAGATGGAGCCTGAGCTGCCAGAGCCTCCTCCTCCAACTCCAGAGCTTCCTCCTCCTCCAGAGCCATAACCACCGCTTCCAGACCCCATTCCTCCTCCTCCAGAACCAAATCCTCCACCACCGGAACTCCCACCTCCACCTCCAGAGATGGAGCCTCCTCTTGCAGGCCTGTAGCTACCAGAGCCCCCACCACCACTGTGAGGACTGTGTCTGCCACTTCCAGAGCTGTATCCTCCTCCTCCAGAACCATATCCTCCTCCTCCAGAGCCATATCCTCCACCACAGATGGAGCCTGAGTCCCCAGAGGTTCCTCCTCCAATCCCGGAGCTTCCTCCTCCTCCAGGCCCATAACCACCACTTCCAGAGCTCATTCCTCCTCCTCCATTCCCTACATTTTCATCTCCATTACGCGTGTCGTATCTCCTTCTTCCAGAGCTGCTGCTAGTTTCAGACCTGCAGTCTCCGCTGTGATGATCTCGTCTCCTCTCAGAAACATGAGTTCCTCCTTCATAGCCACTTCTTCCTGCAGATCCATTTGCACCGCTCTCACAAGAACCTGTAGTACTAGTATTTCCAGGGTTGTTTATCCCCCCAGAGCCATATCTTCCGGAAACATTTCCAGGTCTATCGGAGTGGCATCCTCCTGTAGTTCTAGAACTCGTAGTGACACCTGCAAGGAAAACATCATTTTTACCTTTTTTTCTGTAACTGAATCAGTGATAATCAGAGTAGATGCACAAGTGTTCACACACATGCTCACAAGACAGCCCCAAATGCCTCATTTTTCTAGGAAACTGAGTTAAAACGCACATGGTGTTAAGGATTGCCCATAACAAAATGGTAATAGTGCTCTTAAGAAGGCAATCCATAGCCTTGAGATACTTACAGACTGTTGCTGGTGAGCCTTCCTGTATCCTGTGAAAGAAAGGTAAAACTGAGATATTGTGCCCAATAAATCTAAAAATCAGTTTAGTTCCTATCAACAGCCCAAAGGAAGAGCTCATCCCTTCCAGAGAGCTGTTCATTTTAGCCATCTGAAAGTGATGGATTATAGGACAGATCGTACCGAGCAGGTAGTTCTATCCAGGATGAACAGTTTGTACATACCTTGTCTCCTCCCCCTGGAGAAGTGACCTGTACATGGCAATTTCAATATCCAGGGCCATTTTCACATTGAGGAGCTCCTGGTGGTCATGGAGAAGGCGAGCTAGCTCTTCTTGGGCCTGCTGCAAAGCATGTTCCAACACCCGAAGCTTTTCCTGGCCGTCCTTGAGGGCAGAGTTACCACGTTGGGCAGCATCCCGAATTGCTCCTTGGAGGCTGGCATTCTGTAGAAGGTATAAGCAGAATGTTTCCTTTTCCCTTTAACAGGATTGGGGTTTCTAAACCTTTCTATGAGACCTTGGAAACTAAAAGACCCACCTCAGTGATGGAACTCAAAAAAAAAATGCAGTGTTAGACTGACTAAATTAACCCAAATCAAACATAGATACCCAAATCAAAACCTGTTTCATCTCCAGATTTTGCTCCAAAGGGCAAGTCATATTATTGTGCATTGGCTCCCCATATAGACATCCGTGAAAGCCTCAGCTTTACCTTTTTCTGTACGATTTCAATTTCAGGCCGTAGTTGTTGGATCTGCCTGGTCAACTCTTGGATTTCCTGGTAACTGTTTTTCAGCTGCTTGTGGTAATTTCCCAATATGTCCTGAAGGTCCTGGTACTGAAGAGAGAACAGGCCCCTTGATTTCTTGTCCTCAGACCCCCAAGCCAGACAGATTATTTCCCTGTCTTATCACTGTCTACTTACCCTGCCCCGATACACGGCATCCACGTCAGCTTTGCCCTTCTGAGCAATTCCCTCATACTCCCGCCTGATTTCTTCAATGATGCCATCCATGTTCACTTCTCTGTGGTTGTCCATGGACACACTGACATTGGTGTCACCAACTACTGTTTGCAGATGAGCCAGCTCCTGCAAGGAAATCAAGATTTTGCATGTTAATAGTTCAGGTGAATAGTTCAGGTCATGTTATGAGGAATGAAATGGGGCCCTCTGTCCAGAAAACCACTGGGAATTCCCTTCCTGCCTCAACCAGAGCCCAGCACCCTCCAAGCCCTACAGATTAACTTCAGATTTAATTCTGAAGTGTCTCTTCCAGCCTCCAGCCCTCTTTTTCTACTAAAGGTTCCAAAAAGGCCCTTCACTAGATGATCCACTCTACATACTAAGCCTTGATCCAGGGGAATTTTTTAGGAACCTCCAAAGGATACGTGCCCTGCATGCCCCAAAGGAAAGTTTTCTGTCCAAGAAGCAGACTCACCGCCTCATACAAGCATCTGAGGAACTCAAGCTCCTGCTTCAGTATTTCCACCTGCACATCAAGCCCCATTTTTCCCATGTAGGCACTGTCCAATTCCTATAAAGAGAACCACAGACATATTTGTATTGCTCTGATGTCAAACTCCACATCAAAGTGCAATTCTTCTTAAACTTGGTACATTACTTTAAATCTTTCATTCCTGTAGTCAAACAATGGCCCAAGAATCTCAGTTTTAATTATAAAAGCAGCAGAAATAGAAGTTTCTAACTCCTAGAACTGAAAAGAGTAATTTGGAAATAAATCGGAGCAGTTGTGGCAACAGATGTGCTCTATCTCCAAGCTAAATCAAGAGTCTCTTGATTTAGCTTGGTGCCTTGGATTACTTCACCTTTTTGAGTGCCACAAACTCCTCCTCTTTACCCATGCGCTTGTTGATTTCATCCTCGAATCTGTTGCAACATAGAAAAGAAATAGGTAGCTTATTGCCCATCATAATTCTTCAGTCAAGTGGATCAGAAAACAATAAAAATAAAGTCCTTGGTTGTTCCCACCAAGGCAACACATCCTTTCCAGAATGTGGGAGCATTCACCTCTTTTTATAATCTTCAACAAGCTGAAGCATTTTGTATGATTCCGGGTCCAGCTGTTCTTTCTGGCTCTGGAGCGTTTCTAACTGCCTCTGCAGGTTGCTGATGTAATTTTGGAAAAAAGATGCAATTTTTCTGCTTTCCTCCGGCCGGATATTTTGCTGCTGCAGAAGTTCCCATTTGGTGAGCAGAGCCTGGTTCTGCTGCTCAAGGCATCGGACCTGCAAGCCAAAGCAGAAGAGCATCTCTACACTGGAAAGCTCTGAGGGAAGCAGCCTTTTTCTCTATTAACAATGTCAAAACCAGAACTAGTTAATATTTCCACCAAAGAAACATCTAAGTTTAGTAAGCTGGGAGCAAAAAATTGTGATACCAAGAGAGAGTGAGAGTTTAGGTAAATATGGGGACTGTAGATATATCCATATATGCCTCATCTCAGAGAAGGAGGTTCGGAAGACCTACAATGCTCAGATTTGGCCTTTTAAGCAAACAAAAGGCTAGCATCTCTTCAGAGGGGATATTAAATAGGCTATTAACCTGGCAGCTGATATCCATACTGTTTCCCACATAAAAGAGGATCAAGAGCCCTCATATTTTTCCAGGATTAAGCATGCTTGTAACATCTGGGAGTTCCTTTCCCTACAAAGTGGTATCAGAAGTTCTTAAGCCATAATGGATCGCAAATACCAGCTTACACATGTCACCGCTCCAGCAGAGACACGTGCAAGGTCTATGTGGGTGGAAGTGTTTTGATGGGTGTTTTGTTCCTGTGTCAGGGATTAGAAAGGACTGAGAACACAACACTGGGCACAGAGATGAAAGAGTTGTAAAGCAATGAAAGAGATAAAGGAGAAAGATTTGGGGACCGCTGACTGGCATGAAGAGACTCCAAAAAAAGAAATCACATATTTTGTGGTCCGAAGAAATGCAACATTTTGCTTTGCTTGAAAAAATAAAGTGATGTCCATTACCCATTTCTCCACCTAGTATAAGTAGTTCTCAGGCCCTGGAATATTGCTAGCCATGCAGATTCCCTTTTACTCAAAAGGGAAATGGATTAATACATCAGTGACATCCCATAGGTCATTATCATGCAGCCACAAAAAAAGACTTCTATTTAGCCCTGGGATAAGTATCTTCCAGTGATTCATGCAGCAGAGTTTACAACAAGCTATTAAGAACTTGCTGCTGGCCTGTTGGAATTTAGCCCTTGCTATAAATTGAGAGGAGAGAAGGCAAAAGGATCAGTTGTGTCAATGCCGTGCTTGTTCCCACACCTTTTCCAAGCAGAGCAGTGCCCCTGCTCTTCCCTTTCCTGGAAAAGAGTAAAAATGGGTCTTACCTTATCAATGAATGACGCAAATTTGTTGTTGAGAGTCTTAATCTGCTCCTTCTCATCCGAGCGTGCTCTCTGGGCGTTGGGGTCGGTTTGTATGTGCACTGGCCTCAACAGGCTGGTGTTGACACGGATCTCCTCCACGCCTCGACTAACACCTGCCTGCCCAAAGCTCCTTCTGGCCCCCTGCTCATCCAGGACATTTCTGTGAAGGCCACTTCCAAGTGCCTCCCTGCCTAAGCCTCCTCCAGACACACCACCGAGCCCTGCTTGGAAGGATCCTACAGGATATCCTCTTCTGCCAAAGCCCATCCCGAGGTGTCTTATGCCACCAAATCCCAGGCACCTTCCATATCCTCCTTCTCCGCCGTAGCCTCCACAGACATACACATTCCTAAACCCACCAAGGTTATGCAGACTCCTGCTGCCATAACCATAGCCGTAATCACCGTATCTTTCTTGTCCTCTGTTGTTCCAACGGTTTATGGCAGATGAGCTTCGCCCGCTGCCAAGTGTGCCGCCATGAGCAGAAAAAGAACTGAAATCCCCATCCCAAAATCTAGGGAACCTGTGGCTCATAGTGTCACCTTCAGAGCGTTAGTTCAAGAGAGCAGGTGGAGGAGGCTGTAAAACAGTAGGAGAAATGAGAGTGAAGGAGCCTCAACTCCTCTGCCAGGGGAGATGGATGTTCTGCTTTATACCTCATGGAGGAGTTGGTCTCCATTCCATGGTAATCAGCAGGTTTGTTAATTTTATTACTGGGTTTGGTTCATCAGGCAGCAATTAATGGCTGATTGAACGGGTAACAGAGTAAACATCCTACACCAATGGAGGAATTGTGAAATTCTCCAAATCCTGCTTGACTCACGAGTTTTGCTCAGATGAGATTGCCTTATCTAGGTAGCCTGCTCTCCATCATTAATTACAATGTGCAAAGTTTTCAATGCAGAATACCATGGTTTATTCTCTCCCGTTTTTCTCCCACCTCTTTTGACCTTTCATTTTCTGAGATGTCTTGGTGTCAAGGCAAGGCCTTGGTGTAGCCCTCAGAGCCCTCATTGATTGCAGGGTCAGGGAGGGCAGCTCAGATTCCCTCATGGTATCACCTAAATTCACTCTATACCTCAAGTCAATGATGCTCTGTATCAAACATAGAGCTGGTCCCCAAACTTTTTAACACAGATTCTCGCACTGCTCATCCACCCAACCCATTTTTCCATCCCTTCCCTGTCCCTGAACCCATTCTGTACTTTGGTGTGACCAATGGCCATGACCATGTTACAGATCATTGTGGAGACAAGTCGTGCTGCAGGCAATGCCACTGGGACACTTCAGCTTTGACCAACAACTCAAGAAGACCATGGAGTTGTGATGCCCTGTCACCAAAAGCACCCCAGGGGCAATTTCCAAGTGGCAAAGACCATTCCAGTGTCCCTTGCACAACATGAGGTTGAGCTGGGCTTCAGCTGGAAGAGATGCACTTCCTTCCAAAGGTATTCCATAAGGTCACTGCAAACGGTTCCGCTTCATAGTAGTTGTGTGGTCAGGGCTTTGCAATCCTTGGTCCGGTTCCATTGGGAAAGTGCCTTGCAAATCCCTGAAATGAAAGGTTTGCGGGGAGAGGTAACAGCTGTTATTAGACCAGCTGATTTACCTACAAGTTTCCTGCTTGTTTTCCTGTCTTGCCCCAAGTTATTATATAAAATGCTGACTTGGACTGAAACTCACGCAGAAAAAAGGTTTGTGGTAAATAAAAGCTTCTGTAATGATGATAGTTCTAAAAGTGAATGGGGGAACATCTGGAAATGGGTCAATTTCAACCCATCAGCCCTGTATTTTTACTTCTATTTAGATAAATAAGTTTCTGTCAAGCAGAAAGATGCTCTTAGAGCTAAATTCTTCATGGGACAAACTGTGTCTGGAAACTGCAGAAACTAAAACCTGTGTCCTAGGAGCAATTAGAAAAATCAAGATAGCAATATATGTTCTCCTATCAGAAGGCATGGAGACCCAGTGGTCCTGTTCTGTGATTTTCCTTCTGTGATCTGATCCAAAATGTCCCCTTTGCCTTAAATAAGGATTCTTTGGCAGAAATGCAACAATTTCTAAACACTCAGTGCTTTTCACCAGTTTGTTGAGTTTGTGACCTCCTGTTTCAGCTGGAATTCACCTTCATCCCTGCTCCTTTCAGTCTGAGAGCGCCTTGTTCCAATGAACTCTGCATCAGGAAGATAGGCTAAATCATGGATCTGGCAAGGAAGTGGTATGGCCTGGGGGAGGGAACACCCACAGGCCAAATAGGCCGGCTTAATTTGGGACGGTGGTTAGAGAGATGGCTGCACAAAAGCAGTGCCCCAAAACCATACATAAACTGGCTGCATGAAGCGAAACCCAACAGTATTTGGACATGTAGAACAGTTGCATGGACCTCCAGGGCAGCAGAGCCCCCATTGAGAAGGTCTCCTGCAAGCCCTACACAAAGAGAGCCCACCACGTGCCACATTATCCACAAGCACGTAGGCTGCTGTTGTTGTGATTGTCACTGTCACACTTCAACCTTGGCACAACAGCCCAAACCACACCTGGACCCGTCGAGCTGGCTCCAGAAACAGTAACGTAGCCCGGGTCAGAGAGATGCTCACACACCTGCAATGAAGAGGGAGCTTCTGGCCATACCCTCCTGTTTCCTGCAAGGAGCTGGTGCTGTTCTCGGGATATGCACATGTAGCTGCTATCCTGATCCCTTCAAAGAACTGGCACAACATTTCCCAACTCAACTATGGCCAAAATGACCACAGCTACAATGCACATCCTTAGCAAAGATGGGTTCTCACGAAATCTACTCAGGAGTGGAATTCTTTAGGGACTATTCAACGGCCATGTGAGTTGATCTGGTTTTGGGGGGCATTTCTATAAGACAATTCAAACTGGATCCCAGAAATTATTCATTTCTAATGGTTTGTCTGGGCTTCTCCAGTTGAGGGTACGGAATATCTGTGGCCTGTTCCTCCCACAAAGAGATCCCAGAGATGGGCGACAGGAGTGTTCCTTTTGGAATTTCTTCATTGTCCATGGAATTTAGCCAGCTTCCCCAGCCCACAACCTTCTTATTCCAACTCAGGTCAACTTAAAACCAATCATCTGGATCTAAGCCACAGGGCCATTCAAAAACTGCCCAAGGAGAAATACGTGCTCAATAAAACTCTCTAAGTTGTGCAGGGTCATTTAAATCAGCTTAAAATAGAAAGGCTATATGACTAAATTGCTGAAAATATCTGAGCAGAAGGATCTATCTGGTTCCTGTAGCCATGGGATGCAAATCCCTAAGCTATATGAGCTGCATCAGCTGAGCTGGTGATAGATAGGTGAGCACAGCAAGGAAATTGGCAGCTACTGGTACAGTGGACACAAATACAGTAGCCAGTTAATAAATATGATACTTGGATTTAATAGCTACCCAGATAAGAGATATCAACATATATACATAGGATTGGAATCGTATATCTTCATGGCGAGTTGCCTAAATACCTGCATAATTAGGACTATAAGTCGCTTGGGAAAAAGGGACTGTGATCACACAGGCAGAGTTAGAAAAATGATTCTCCTCCCTTTGACTTTCATTGCATGAACTATCAACCCTTCACAGCAAAATCTTAAAGCTTCCTGAAGAGAAAAGTATCATTAGGGGGTGTCTAAGAACCCTCTAAAAGAGAAGGGCTTTTTCCTGCAGATACCAATGCTAGTGGGTACTGAGTTCAGCTCATTGGGAATGCTTGAGAGGGAAAAAAAGGTTCTTTTCTATTTTATTTTTTCTAAGCAGAGCATTTTATGGAAGTGAGTTGGTTGAGTTGCACAGGAGCAGGATGGAGGTTAGGATCAGGGTAGGGCAGAGACTGCCAGTTCAGAGAGTTCCATGGATTGATGAGCTTGGCACAGCGCTTGGCACTGGTCCCTCCATCAGGATATGAGATGGATGCACAGAAGTGGCCTGTGGACCACAGCATTTCAGATGGTAAGAAACATCATTTCCATGTTTTGGGGGGAGGAAGGAGGACAGCGAGTAGAATAAGGTAGAGATGAAGGCATGAAGGGCATCACAGATCAACCTGTAACCACCTGGAGAAAAGTGGATGGAACCAGCTGCTCAGTCCATAACCAGAGCGACATCAAGCCAAGCTAAGGAGGGAGAAGACAAAGAAAGTAGAGCTGCCTCTGGAGCAGCATCTATCTCCTTGGCCAAGTGATGGTTTCAGGGGGACATTGGGCTTTCAGAAAGCCAAGTTAGGCAAGATGATCTCCATCCGGTGAGATCTTGGGTCACTTCTTGCCTTCATCTCACCTTTGAGACACTTGTCTTTGGTTGTGTGCCTCTATAGTAAAGCTGGATTTTAGTATTGGATCTTGACCAGCAGGTGTTTGTCCAACACAAAACCAATACTATTTTACCTTGTTAATAAACAATTAATGGCTATACTAATAAATGGATGGTTACTTTAGGGTAACAGGAAGGTAAACAAGTCAATAAGTTAGTTGTAACTGCCTGTAATATCAAATGACCTGTTCAGAAAATTCTCATCATGCCTATGGTATCTCTTCATCTCTTACGTCTCCCTTGAGAATGTGAAAGTATCAATTTAACATAATGTGTGAAAATAATTAAGTAATTTTCCTATTGCTGTTATTAACAATAACAGTGAGTTGAAGAAGGAAAAGCTTGTCATTTTTTTTTACTTTATTGGCTAACTTAATGCAAAATACTGTGTTGTCTTATCCCCCAAGAGCTATTGAATACGGAGCAAGTCCTGATTCCTCCACAAACAGCAAGCAAAGACAACCAAAGTAAAGATTTTTTTTGCTGCGTTGAGTAACGGAGCAGGCATGAAAGCTGCAACTTAATTGTAGTAGGACCACGGGTTGGGAAAGCAGTGGCAGAACACGGGTGTCAACACGGCACACGGTAGTTTGGCTTTTTGCCCCAGGAGACCTGGCAGCAGCTGGGGCTTCATGAGAAGCTGGTTCGGAGCTGTCCTGCACCTCATGCCCTCGAGCTGGGGCGAAGCAGAGATGAAATCTCCAAAGGGTTTTAGGAGGAGCAGTGATACAGACAGGGGAAAAAAAAAAGAGAGAGAAGAAAAAAGAGGGCAAAGAGGAAACTGGGTTGAACTTCAGGCTAAGTGCATTGTGTGTCATGAGCAAACACTGCTGTTTTCCACCTGCAGCTGCTGCCCAGCAGGAATATAGGCAACGTGGATGGTTTCAGACATGGATCCAAATGGACTAGGGAATCATGGTTGGTTTGATGCCACCTGAGCTTGTCACTAGCCATGACAGAACAACTGGCGTCTCCCTTCGTCCAAGCCACAACCTGCATTGATTCTTTTATAAACCAAAGGCACTAAACAACCAAGTAATCTTTCCCACTGTTGCTAAATTTAAGGAAGTCCCAGAAATACCCTTCACAGGAAAATTTACTCAGGTCATTTGTCCTTCCTAGATAGAGTGGGAATCAATAACACACTTGGTAAGAGAATTGTGCTTCCTTTTCGTCTTTTTCCAGATAGAAAGCATGTGAAAAGCAGCGTAGTAGGCATCAAAGAGACTGTTGATGATTGAGAATAGTTTTCATAACAACCCTCCCACCCCAATAGGAAGTTCAAATAACAGCTGTGAATAATTCTGGCAGATGTTCAGAATCCAGTAAACAACTTGATTAGGAGCCTATCAAAGAAATGGGTCCCAGTGCTGCCTTCTCCTTGCAGAGCATCATTAGTTCTAGGATGTTCACCACACCCGCACCATCATGCTTATATGTCACTTGGGGTGGCCTCCCATCTGGGTTAGAGATGATAATTAATGCAATCAAGGTCAGACGGATCAATCGAATAAATCACTCGTCGGAGTTATTGGCAACTCAGTTGCTGAAATTATTGCAGATACAGAGATAAGCACATCTGTAGAACAACAAAACATGTTGAGGGTTGGAAAAGCAACACAAAAAGAATCAGAGTTTTGGACCTGCCCAGCAAGGGAAAGGTCCATAGAGAGGTCAGCTAGTGTAGGCTTCATCTCATGTAATATCCACCAATAAGTGGAGGCATTTTAGCTAATTGGTTCATTTAGGCTCTTGGTGAAATGAGACCACCATCAAAGCTTTAATTTGACAAGAAAGTTCTCTTGGGTCCCCACACAACCTCTGGCTTGAGGGAAAAGAATAAATTCCACGGAGCTCTGTTAGAGCACAGGTCTACCCCATGGCACGGCTCTTGTTCACGTTGGCAGAACATCACCCACACAGTCACATTGCCCGAGAGGGCAGGAACTGAGGTGGGAGGATGTTGGGAATTATCTCAGCCTTCCGTCACTTCCACCCTGGCCAACAGCTGCACTTGGCTCCCAGTGCAGAATCCCAACTGAGACAGATGTGGAGCCCAGCACAGCTGGCAAATCCACAGGTGCTCAAGCTTCATTCTGATGCATCTTACAGGGATAACACATTGCGTGCTAAAGAATATTAGAGTTGAATAGGTTGTACACACTTGGAGCCCTTGTTGAGCCCTCTGGTGGCGTTCACCACCTTCAGAGCCATGGAAAGCTGTGACACTCCCTATAAAAACAACCACGGAGCAAAACAGACCAATCCGTCACAAACCTGGTTACGTGCAGGTGCAACACATCCCTGCCCTTTCATCCATCATTGTTCCCTCAGCTGTGGGCAATGGCTACATTCAGAATAAAACCAATCCTTCCTTTTGATTGTATTTTCATAGGTCACCTGAAACTCTCCTCTCAGCCTGACCCGTAATTTATGGGACAACCAATTTGTCATCCACCTGGAGGACAAGACCGGGTGTACATGGGAACAGGGCAACCTCCCTTACAGTTTGCCAACCCTCTAGTGGCATTTTGTGGCCATGTCTACTCTGTTTTCAAGTGGCATTTTGTGGCCATGTCTACCCTGTCTACCCTGTCTTCATCCTACGTGCCCAGAAGCCAGCCCTGCTTCCCAGGAGGTGCAGACCTTCTTCCATCCCTACATTTAGCTAAAAGTGGATGCCATCATGTCATGCCAGGAATGGCAACAGGGTCTACTTGCCACCAGCAATGGAAGTAGTAACAAAATGTGGAGTGTGGGGTCATGAGTACAAAGCTAGGGGAATATCAGGCAGTTCTTGGGGCAGAAGATCACCTGGATCAAAGCCATGATAGATGTGATGAGGGGGATTTTTCTTAGACATCAATGATGCAGTCGCCAGAAGCTGAATTTCTGCAAATCCTGTCCCAATTTCTCCAGCAGTCACAGAATTTTCAATATATTTGTTGTGGTGTTTCCTTACAGCAGCATTTAGGTCCTTGGTTGGTGTTTTTTAAAATTCTTTCCTATCAGCTTGAAGCCCAGAGACTTAATGGACTTGCCCTGATATACTCAATTCAGTCTCACGTGAGAAGGTACAGAGGTCAGGAGGGTTTCTAACTCGTATTTCAGCTAATTTTGAACTTGAATAGACAAGTCGAGTTGAAAGCAAGTGAGCTGGGGATGTTGCCAATGCCTTGAGATGTGGAGATAAGGATGCTGATTTCAGCATTTTCCAACTTTTGGTTGCACAGGCTCCTCCATGGCTGTATCCACCCCTTCCACGACTGGAGATAACGACACTTCCTATTCCACCTTACAAGCTACTTCCAGCTTCCAGCTTCCATTAGCTTCCAGCTAATTCTGAGGTTTCTACCCAGCACAGCTGCAAAGGGGAAGGACCTTGAAAGTCAACAGCAGGCCAGGAATTCCATCCAGGCTTTCAAACCTGCCATGAATTCAGAAGGAAAAAAAAGTGAATATGCAAGATACTTGCAGATATTTATGAGATACGCAGCCTATTACAGAAAAGAAGACATCAATGATTCATGAATAACTGAGAAAATGCTAATCCGGCACCGTGACCTCTCTGCAGCTCAGAACCATTGCCCTGAACATCTCATCCTGCAGTTCTGCTCTGCAAGTACGTGCCATGTAAACACCGGATCAAGGAGGCAGAGGTGATAACAAAGCAGTGCCACTCATAAAGGCAAATATTTCCTGCTTACCAGCTGCTCATTATCCTGCCCAATAAGACTATAGAAGGGGTGAGTCTTCTCTATATTTGTGAAGTACCCAACCCAAGGTAAGCAATCTTGGCTACTACTGAGGCCCTCCCATAATAAACATGATTAGTAACAATTAAAAATTCGTTACTGCTCTAATTAACAACCAATATAGTGTCACCTGGATTCTTCCCCCAATAAGCTTGTAAAATGGGAAGAGTATTCTATTTCCTCCTATGTCCTCCGGAAGGAGGCCTTTTCCTCTCATAAACAGGGTTAGACAACAGGCACCTACGTGTTCTCTTCTCCTTCCAGCTGCACCATATGTCCAGCCACCGGGGTCTTACACTAAATGACATGGAAATGAGAAGGTCCTCCATCAAATATTGCATCCCATAGCCTCACAACCTCCCTATAAGGACTGAATGATGGAGATTGAGTGGAAAACTCTATGAGAGACATTTGCCATCTCTTTGCAAGCCAAAAAATCACCTGAAAAATGCAACTAGGCAACAGGTCTACCCATAGCTGATAGGGTGTGACTTGATGAGACAAGACTGTTCCTCATTTCCTTTTAAACAAAACAGACCAATTTTTCACTAGAGTTGGCTGCTGTTGAAGTGCTGCATGGGGCAAATGAAGGGGAGCCCAGTCATTGCACTCTTAAAATCTTTTTTTTCAGGTCTGATGCACCTGAGCAATTAGTATTACTCCACTTTTCATGAGCACAGCAGATGGGAAAGATAAACCTCCATGTTCCAGCCTGGCCCCCGTCCAGGAAGAACTGAGGGAAATTATAAAAGTGTGTGGTTTCCTGTGGGACGGAGCCTACAGCTGCAGCAACAGCAGGAGATCAAGACCTATGAAAGTGTGATGCAAACATCAGATGAAGAAGTCAGATGCATCCACTAAAAGGATTATTTGAAGATAAAAAAAAAAAAAAAAAAGCATGGAAATAATACTAATGCAAATAAAAATTACTCTTTCCTCCTCATTCTTTTTGCTCATTTAGATGGCAATGACTCTGGAGTGAAAATCTGCTCCATTTTCATGATTTTTCACATAAACACTGAGCCTGCCCCAAGACGCTACAGATACAATAGTACAGTCAAGGCTGATTCACCTACTGGTCCAAATCTTGCTCCTCCCAACCCTTAAGAAGAATCTAGCCAAGCCTTAATCAAATTAATTTGGTTGTGATGGGATATCGTTTATGGAGAGCTAATAACTAACCCAGCTGGGCAAGCTGGAGTTGTAATGGTAGGTTTGGGGCTGTGGTTGATGCTTTCACACTGCCTTGGCCATGAGTAATTCCTGCCCATGCACCTCCAGGCCTTCCCTCTGCTCACATACGTGGTGCCAGGGCCTGTGTAAGAGCCCTACTTGTCAGACAGAGGGTGCCACTTGTCCTTGTGATGGTTGAAGGTGCCTTGATGGGGCTCAAGTGGCCACTAAATGCTGGTCAACATCCTTATAAAGGAGTGAGCCCCATACACACACTGCAGACCTGCGTGTTGGCCCCCGGTCAAGGCTCCAGCTTCTCAATCCCACAACCACTGAGGGAAAAAAAAGAAACCTTCTCACCAAATAATTCTGCCTTTAGGAAATAAGGAAAGTGGTGGGGACTGTGTTTTCCCAACACACCTCAGCGGTTTCCGCTGGGTCGGAAAATTGGGGTTTGGTGATTTCCGCTGCAGAACAAGAACATTGCATTGTTATTCCTTAACATCCCCCAAAAGAAACCACCCAAAATGCATTTTCCCCTTAGGTTCTTCCCCCAGGGAGCATTACACAACAGTGACACAAAGACATCATTTGATTTGTCTGCAGTTTATTGGTAATGAAAGAATCAAGAGGAAACGGGGCATTGGTAAAAAGCAGTAGTGCAATGAGACTCACTTAACAAAATACCTTGAACCAAGCGTTGTGTCCTGCTAATTCTCAGTATGGCCACACAGACATCAGATGTAAAGGAGAAGAGGGAGGGAAATCTCTAATAAAAGACTAAAGCTGCCAAAATACTCCTCCCTGGAGATGGTTGTCTCCGCAGAGGTGTTCCTCACTCCTACATCTGACTATGAGGCTTTATGTCATTCCTTCTGCTTACTCAGATTCCTGATATAGCCAAAACAAGCACGTAGGCAACCTGCAGGACATGCAAAAGTCGCAGAGAAACATGGGTGATCCCAAAGGGACCGTAAGAAGCGAAAGGAAAGAGCGTTTTTTTCTATACATCCCTACTCAGCCAACAAGGCAGCCAAGGCGCAAGAGTCAGCGCGCACAACGCAAGGTCGGATGAATTCCCCAGGGATTGGTATCCACAGGGGAGAGTTTTCCTAACAGGACTGCAAATATTTCATCCCTGGAGACTGGTGAAGATCCAGGAGGAGTTGGGCTCTGCTGGCAGGACGGTGTTTTGTTGCAAGCTCCATGTAAGCGGGGATGGAAGGAAGCTGTGAGCTGTAAGGGAAGCAGTTCTTTGCTTTGTGAGGCTGGACTCGAGGGGTTGCACTGCTGGCCAGAGACGGGAGATGCTTCTTTCCTTGGAGGAGCTGAGGAGGGCTCAGTATTTTACACCCGAAGATTTGACCGTTGTGGTTGTGACACATCTCCGCACGGAGGAGGCTCCAGCCCCGGGCCCAAAGGTGCCCCCGGCGGAGCTGCAGACCCTTCCACTTCCAGAGGAGAAGCCACCGCTGAGGATTCCTCCTCCCACGCCACAGCTGCCCCCCACGACGCTGCCTCCTCCAACTCCGCATACTCCTCCTCCCACGCCGCTGCCAGCTCCGAAGCCTCCAGCTCGACCTCCAGCAACAGTGGTTCTGCCTACCACAGCTGCAAGAGAAGCAGAGAAGCAGCGATCAGCCTGGCAATCCCAGGGACACCCATCAGGAAAGGCATTCTGCAAGGAAGGAGACTGCACGATACTCACAGACATTCACGTTGGCCAGGTTATCTCCACACAACCTAGACGGGGAGAAGAACACGGATTATTTATGCAATACAGAAGAAGACAATTCAGCTAAGCACGACACTGCACTTATCCAACTACTATTTTATTTTCTGCTTTTCCTAAAATCAAGCAAAACCATTGGGACACATTCTCTGTCAGAGCTTTCTTTCTAGAAAAAAAATGGGATCAATTCAAAGCTCAGATTTAGAAGGGTTGTGACACATAATGAAATCTATATCTATTCTAAGGAGCTAAGTCCATCCTGAGGATGACAGCAGATCTCACCTGGTCTCTTCTCCCTCCAGCAGTTTCCTGTACATGGCAATCTCAACATCCAGGGCAATCTTGGTGTTCAGCAGCTCTTGGTATTCCTTCAGCAAACGAGCAAGATCCTCCTTGTCTTTCTGCAGGGCACATTCCAGCTCTTCCAACTTCCTCCTGGCATCCTTGAGGGCCATCTCACCACGCTCCTCGGCCTCAGCGATAGCTGCCTGCAGTTGCTGGTTCTGGGAAAGAAGGAAGGCAGTTTCTCAATCCCCTTCCACTTGCCTTCATTGGAACAGTCCTCAAGAGGGACAAATGGGTGAAGAGGTAGGAACAAACAAGATTGTCCAAAACCATTAAACCATCCTGGTCTTCCCAGTCTGCTCCTCTGGAACCCATCCCAATGACAGATAGACCTACCTGCTTCTTCACACTCTCAATTTCGGCCCGCAGCCTCTGGATGTTCCTGGTGAGCTCTTGGATCTCTACCTTGGTATTGCGCAGGTTGTCCCCCTGCCTTCCAGCCGTGCTCTGCAGCTCCTCATACTGATAACACAGAGACAAAACAACCCTTGAGTGACAGGAGCTACACAGAACTCAACGCTTCTCCTTGCTGCATGGTAAGGAGGGCAGCGAGTCATGGGGAGCATGAGAGTATCCTCAAGCGCTTTGGGACTCACCCGGCTCTGGTACCAAGCCTCAGCCTCAGCCCTGCTCCTCTGAGCAATCTGTTCGTACTGGCATCGGACCTCCTCGATGACGCTGTCCAGATCCAGGTGGCGGTTGTTGTCCATAGACACCACCACGGACAAGTCCCGGCTGATGTTCTGCATCTGACACAGTTCCTGAAAGGGAGGGAAGAATTAACCTGAACGCTTGAGGAGGTGAGGAGGGAGCAGCAGGTGCAGAGAGCCCAAGCAACTCCCAAGACTAAGTGCACCTACTCACACATCAATGCCTTCTTACCTCCTCATACATGCTCCTCAGGAAGTTGATTTCATCTGTCAGAGCTGACACTTTTGATTCCAGCTCTACCTTGGTCATGTAGGCACAGTCCACATCCTAAGGGAAGAGCACACAGGTAAAGAACCTTCTCCTCTGATCCCTGAAGAGCTGATGGCAACCAGTGCCTTCTGTTGGAAGCTACTCTTCCTCAAGCTGTCTCCTTCCAAAGCCTTCCCAAACTGTCTCCAACCCACATACATTTTAGTGGTGCCTGTGTGACTCACCTTCTTGAGCACCACAAACTCATTCTCGGCAGCGGTGCGCCTGTTGATCTCTTCTTCATACCTGTTGAAGGGAAAACAAGAGGATGAGTCTCTTGAACTGCCCCACAGTCAACCAGTTGAACAACGCGCTCTAGAAACCTCTGTGCTCCATCTTCAGGACTCGGGTGCAAAGGGAAGACAAGGGAAATCTCAGAGTTGTCTCAGCTCTCCTTGCCTTGGTGGTTACTTCTTCCACATCCCATCCCTGCACTTACTTGTTTTTGTAATCCTCAACATATTGACGCATGCTCTGCAACTCAGACTCCAGCTCTCCCCTCTGTCCCGCGAGACACTCCAACCTCCTCCTCAGGTTCTGGATGTAATTTTCGAAGATGACATCAAGGTTCTTCCTTGGCCCAGAAGGCCCTTGCTGCTGCAGGAGTTCCCACTTGGTGGAGAGGACCTTGTTCTGTTGCTCCAGGAAGCGAACCTGAAAGCCCACAGATGGGGAGTGTAAGAGAATTCCCCTGAGATCTTGGGAAACATGTCAGTCCTCAGGCATTGCACTTTCTGGGCATCTAAAGGAATTATTTCTCAAGTTTAGCCTGCATTAGTTTGAAAATATTTTAGGTAATGGTTGCAAAACCTTCCAAAGTATGAAACAAGATGTGTCTATATATCAGAGAACATTCCCCTTATGAGATACAAAGAGTATCTCTTGTCTTGGCTCTTCAGAGAACACTAGAAATAAAAGCTAAGGAAGCATTTGGACCAGACACCTGCAGACAGTTCTTTGATTTTCCTGTGGATGTAAAATTTTCCCACTTACCTCTAAAAACTATATGAGAAAATCACTGCCAACCATCCAGACCCGCCAACATTGAGCTGAGAAGGGCAATATGTCCTTCTCCACAGCACAGCAGAGATCCCGAGAGTCTCCATTCCCAAACAAATACAATTCCATCCTCTCACCTTGTCAATGAAAGAAGCAAACTGGTTGTTAAGGGTCTTGATCTGTTCCTTCTCCTGACACTTCACTTGTTGGATCTGAGGATCGATATCAACATGGACTGGCCGCAGGAGCGTTGGGTCAACTTGCACAGGTTGAATCCCTGCAGGGAACCCAGCGCCACCTCTCACAGAGCCACCAAAGCTGCCTATTCCTCCACCAACGACACCTCCTCCGAAGCTGCCAATTCCTCCTCCATAGCCTCCACCAAAGCCACCAACCCTACATCCATATCCACCGCCATAAGAGCCACCCATGGCAATCCTTCCACTTCCACCTATGTTATGGAGGCTCCTGCTGCTAAAGCCTCCACAACGTCCGCCGCCTCCAGTTCCCCTGCACGTGGAGAACGAGCTATAGCTGATCCTGCTTCTGCCCCCGCTTCCTCCAAAGCCACCACCGACGGCAGAGCAAGAGCTGAATCCCCTTCTGCTTCCGCCTCCAAAGCTTCTACAGATGGACTGCCGAGACATGATTGCTTCTTCTAAGCAGAGTTGAGAAGTCAACAGAGCTGAGCGGCAGAGGGGCAAATGCAGAGAGAAGTGTTCAGAGTCTTCTCTGACTCCACAGCTCCAGGCATTCCCTTTTATCTGTTTCAGGAGGTGGGCTGGGTCTGCATGGGTGTGAGGAGGAAACCAATTTATTGTGTTCATCAGCTTTGTGCGGTTAACAGATTTTTGCCAAACGTAGACTCCACCCAGAATTACACTTTGCAATGTAGAAGAGCAATAAAACAGCAAGAACAGTGAAACAGGTCTCAGTGAGTAAGTGGACTCTCATATCTCTACGGCATCTGGAAATATATCTTCTACACTGATGTAGTCATGTTCATCCCTCCTCCCACCTTTCCATCCATTCTTAACAATTTCTCATTTATCTGGGTTTGCATCTTTTGCACTGAAGCACAACGTCAGGCAAGCATTTTGGTCAAAATCAGCGAGAATGAGACTTTCACAATTCCCCCAAACACACCCCAAGTCTTTCCTTTCTTTTTTTTTTAATGTGGAAAACTGCTGATTGCTTTTGAGGAAGCAGTTTCCCAATGTAGAGCAAGAATGCCACACATTTACATTTAACAAGGGTCAGCATTTCTTTTTTAACCAGAAAGGAGGTGCTTAGCTCCTTTGCTTACTATTGCTTGGGATGGGAGTGCCTTCTCCTCCTAGAACAAATTCTGGTCGAATGTATCTCCCAGAGTCTGGGTTTAGGAGGTACCTAGATGGTGAGCACCAAGAATGAGGGAACATGGATGACCAAGCTCCTTCCCCATGCTTTTCCAATGGATTCAAGAAACGAACCTGCAGAGGAATGGAATGACACTTCGAGCGCTTGATGTGATGGTGGCTGGAGACAGGCAAATCACAGAGAAATACAGAGATATCAATGACTTTCTTAAGATAACTTTTAAATTAAGTTGGTAAGTCAAAAAATGTAGCTGAGTCTGTCATATTTAATCATTTCTGAAGAGGGAAATAAAAGGGGGAAGAAACTCTGAAGCTCCGTTAAGTAGTTACAGTTAAGAATGCTGCTGTGTATCATATTTGTTTTAGATTTATGGCAAGAGCACTTTAGGCTACAGGAAAATTAGTTTGGGGGTGAGTAGGGATGGGGGCTTCCAGCCTAAACGGATCATAGAAAAATATAGTTCTAGGACACCAGCTTCAGCTTCAAACTACTGAAAAATAATGGTCAATATCATATACCTGACAATGAAGTATGAATTTCACAGGTAAAAACTCTTGAGGATATCTCATGGGTCCTATCAGTCAAACATACATTTTAGTGACATTTATAAATTGTTGGAAAAATATATATCCTGTATTTTTTTCATAGCTAATAACTTCTAAAAATCATTAATAGATTTCAAAGCAAATATATCTTACAACCATCTAAACAATTCAGATAACCAAAATATGAGATGATTTTAAGACTGCAAGGGCAAATATACTTGTTCATTAGGTCTCCAGAAAATCCCCTAAGACAAGTAAATGTTGGTACAAACACCAGACCGCCTCTTCTCTTGCCCTCATTCCACATTGCCAAACACGGGTTTGCTCTTCTCCATAAAGTCCTGCGTGATATCACACATGGCAGCCCAAAAACCGAGAGGAAGATCTGCTATGTCAGCCAAATACCAAGATGCTGACCAGGTTCTACACACGCAGATAAGACGCCCAGATTGAGTCAGTCTGACGTCTTCAGACAAGATTTGGAGATTATTCCCAAGCTGGAGTCGCATCAACCTCCTCCAGGTAGAACTCGATAGACAGCCTGGGCTCCAGCCACCCCTTCACATCTCTTATGCAAGGAGCTGTGCGCAGCAAAAGCAGCAACATTTGGCCAAGAGAAGCCCAACAGAAAAAGCAGCTTCATCAGCCCAAGACAGGCTGCAACTTCAGGTCACACACAGCAAATCTGGCCAAGATTCCAAGGAAGTGTACGCGAGGACACCACACTGACTCCAAAAGCAATCCCACAAGGGCGCGTTTTACATTTTAAGGCTAAATATTAGCGTGTGTTCCTCTTTAGAAGCATAGCAGCTGACTCTTGCCCCAAGTCAAACGCCAAAGCACTCTAGGCACAAGTCCCTCTCCTGAATCACAACATCTTCTCCTCACTCTGGCCAGGCAGATCCTTCCCAACTCTGGAGCTGCTCTGATGCCCTCAGAAATGAGCAGAAGACCCTTTCCTTGAGTCCCATCAGCATCCTCATTTCAAGTGCATGCAGCCTCGCATGCAGCGCTTGCCAAAGCCACGAGACTTTCTAGATCTACTACAGGGACCCTGGCAGCCCCGAGCAGCTTGCTGTGGGAGTCCTGCACCACCGCTGCAGGTGTTTTGTGTCTCTTTGATCTCGTCTTGTGGTGGAAAAACTGAAGCAGAGCACAGATCAAACACATGAGCACTGCACTCACATCCTACTCCCATGCACCCCCCTGGGGCCAGACTCTTCCCCCTTCCTGTTCATGGAAAGAAAACCCTTGAGGACACTTAGCTGGCTTTCCCTGGAATGGAAGCTACCTGAGGTGGCATGTTG
>JAWLRI010000570.1:23475-41270 GCA_034781795.1 Crypturellus tataupa | reverse complement strand
CAACCACAGCTGGAAGAGAAGCACAGGTTACACGTTGTACAGGACAGTGATGGGAGTCCCAGTTGACTTAGCTCAACCAACCTCACTATTGAATGTACATGGATACTTACAGACATTCACGTTGTTCATGGCATCTCCGCACAATCTGTGAAGAGAAAGTAGTACGTGTTATTGACCATTTGACATCTTAACCTGAGAACTTATATAACCTTTTCCCAAGATTTTGTGATTTTTTCTGTATTCTAACCTTAATTTGGTCATTTGGCATCATAAATTTAATTTATGAGAGGAAGCCATGACAATTTCACTTAGAGTTTCTTCCAAACATAAGTTTCAAATAATTAGCACACAACAAACTCGTAGTTGGGCAATATGTCAACTATTAATTCTGGCTTCCAGCAAACTGATTCCAAAGGATCAGTTGTTTTAACCATTTTAATCAGAATAGCCAAGCTGAAACTAGAGAGGAACTGCACTACTCAAGGAGTCCAACGCAGAAGGCAACAGCTCAGATAGTCCAAGGTCAAGGTCTCACCTGTTCTCCTCTCCCTCCAGTAGTTTCCTGTACATGGCAATCTCAACATCCAGGGCAATCTTGGTGTTCAGCAGCTCTTGGTATTCCTTCAGCAAACGAGCAAGATCCTCCTTGTCTTTCTGCAGGGCACTTTCCAGCTCTTCCAGCTTAATCCTGGCATCCTTGAGGGCCATCTCACCGCGCTCCTCAGCCTCAGCAATAGCTGCCTGCAGCTGCTGGTTCTGGAAAAGAAAGGAAGATTTTCAGTTTCTCGTTTTGTCAGTTGAGATCAACTATCAAATCCCCAAGTGAAGGCAAAAATATTTTCTGGAGTAAATAACAGGGAGTTGAAGAAGACATTTCTGCACCAGATATCATCATTTCTGACCAGCCTCACGTGGATAAGCATCAAGGCACTATAACAAGCTCCTACCTGCTTCTTCACGCTCTCGATTTCGGCCCGCAGCCTCTGGATGTTCCTGGTGAGCTCCTGGATCTCTATCTTGGTATTGCGCAGGCTGTCCCCATGCCTTCCAGCCGTGCTCTGCAGCTGTTCGTACTGATGGCACCAAGACAAAGCACATCTTAATGGAACATTCCTGGTGCCTAGACAAGATCTGTCAACAGTTTCACAGCTCATGTGTACTCCCAGCGCTTATGACAGCATGATGTTGATGACCAGTTTAATGTTAATTATGGTTCTGAGACTCAATATTCCTTTCTTGTTATGTTTTTGAGCTTTGAAATAGATCTTTATCATACTAATATGCATTCAGTGGCTTCAGAAGAGCTATTTTCTCCTGCCATTTTCTTGTTAGGATCTTGGGCATTTTTATTGAGGACATTGCACAAAGCAAGAGCCTGGAGTCCTTGAAGAGTCAGCCAGGCCCCTCAAAAACACACTTTCTTTTGAGACTTCCTTGCCCAAATGTCTGTACCACTCACTCTCTACTTAAGGGGATTCCCTTTGAGGTCTCTCATTTTGTCCTAAACTATCTTAAACTCTGGCCATGATCCAGGCTCCCCAACTGCTTTGGGACTCACCTGGCTCTGGTACCAAGCCTCAGCCTCGGCCCTGCTGCTCTGAGCAATCTGCTCGTACTGGCGCCGGACCTCCTCGATGATGCTGTCCAGATCCAGGTGGCGGTTGTTGTCCATAGACACCACCACGGACAAGTCCCGGCTGATGTTCTGCATCTGAGACAGCTCCTGCAAAGCACCAAAACAAGAGTAATGACAATTTAGCAATGACAAACCACTGCTTTACTCCCTGAGCAAACCCACTGAGGACCCAAATCAGCCTCAGATAAAGAAAAATACATCATCAGAATCTCATCTACCCAAGGGGAAGGAAGAGCTCCTTACCGCCTCGTAGATGCTCCTCAGGAAGTTCATCTCGTCAGTCAGAGCTCCCACCCTTGTTTCCAATTCTACTTTAGTCATGTAGGCAGAGTCCACATCCTAAAGGAAAGATTAGAGAATAGGTTCATCTCTTTCTGGAAACCCCTCAGGACAACAGAAACTGTGGCTTTTGCTGAGGGTAACAGGACATTAGAAACTATTTTTTATTGAGGGTAGCAGCCTTCATACAGCATCATTGAGATGCACAAAGAAAAACCACTCCAAAAGCAGCTTCCCAGCTACTGAGCTTGGACCTTCCTTTAAAAGGGAATCCCCTGGGAGCACAGGTAAAGTCTATATTCAAGTGCTAATTATTTAGAATGTGTGACTCACCTTCTTGAGCACCACAAACTCATTCTCTGCACTTGTGCGCCTGTTGATCTCTTCCTCATACCTAGGGAGAAAAAGAATACAGGCTGAGTTTCCTAAACTTTCCAACCTAAGGCCGCTAAACCAAGATGAAGCAAAAATATTTGAACTGAGTGATGTCTAGAATTGCTACAAAAAGCATGTATGTGAAGAAAAATGACGGGGAGATGAAGGATGCTGCTTGAGTTGTTTTCTGTGTTACTCTGCACTTACTTGTTTTTGTAATCCTCAACATATTGCTGCATGTTCTGCAGTTCTGATTCCAATTGTCCCCTCTGTGACAAGATTGCATCCAGCTGCCTCCTCAGGTTCTGGATGTAATTTTCGAAGATGACAGAGAGGTCCTTCCTTGGCCCAGAAGGCCCTTGCTGCTGCAGGAGCTCCCACTTGGTGGAGAGGACCTTGTTCTGCTGCTCCAGGAAGCGAACCTGAAACCCAACACATTGGAGTATTCACCAAGACATGCAGAACAGCAGCAGCCAAGGCACCCATTTCATCACATTAAAAGGGTGCTGGTTCTCTTTTGCATGATGATATGAGAGCCAGGTAATGTTCTGATAAAGTTTTCCACTGATGAGTAAGTTGCAAGATCAGGAAAAGGAAGGAGTTTCTAAGACTACAAGTCAAAGACTACAAGATACAAGTCAAAGGAGATCTAAACTGTAGCACCAATTTCAAACACACTTCTACTCCAAATAATGAATTAAATATATAAATAGGAAAAAAGTGCCTTAGTGAAAACCTAACATAAAGGAGGAAAACATTTGAGAAGGGAGCAGTACAGAAGTACAAGTCTGCCCACGAAACACGTAGGTACACAGAGGTGTTTAACCTGCTTGCAAGAATAATCTATGAAGTTCAGCAGTCTAGAATAAAGCCCTGGAGATATAGCTTTGATCTCCTATGGAAGAGTGATTCCCATCTTTTCCCTGGCAGTAATAAATAAAAAAATATTCTCAAGCTTCCCATCCTACTGACATTCAGCTGGAAAGCCAACATTTCTGCAGCACATGAAAGTTCTTCAAAGTTTTGACACTTAATTAGACACCATAATCCCACCCTCTCACCTTATCAATGAAGGAAGCAAACTGATTGTTAAGGGTCTTGATCTGCTCCTTCTCCTGGGTTTTCACTTGCTGGATCTGGGGGTCGATCTCAACATGGACTGGCTGGAGGAGGCTTGTGTCAACGTGCACTGGCTGGATTCCAGGGCCACCTCTACCAGGACCACCAAAGCCAGGGCCACCAAAGCCTGGTCCTCCAAAGCCTCCCATTCCTCCACCACCCATTCCTGGTCCACCAAAGCCTCCCATTCCTCCGCCAAAGCCACCCATTCCTCCTCCACCACCCATTCCTCCTCCATAGCCACCCATTCCTCCACCAAAGCCACTCATTCCTCCAAAGCCACCACCGTAGCCAATTCTGCCTCCGTAGCCACCGCCATAGCATCCACCCATGGCAATCCTTCCACTGCTGCCTATGTTATGGAGGCTCCTGCTGCTAAACCCTCCGCAACGGCCACCACCTCCAAATCCCCTGGACATGGAGTAGGAGCTGTAGCTGGTCCTGCTTCTGTTGCCACCTCCTCCAAAGCCACCACCAATGGCCGAGCAAGAGCTGTAGCCCCTTCTGCTCCCGCCTCCAAAGCTTCTACAGACAGATTGCCGAGACATGACCGTTTCTTCTAAGTAGAGTCAAAAACAAAAATGAAAAGAGAAGATCAACGCGGTTGTGCTACAGCAGATGAGTACAGAGAGAAGGAAAGTGAGTCCCTCTGACTCGAGGGCAGTCGATACTCCCTTTTATCTGTTTCTGGAGGTGGGCTGGGTGTGCATGGGCGTGAAGGAGGAGACAGTTATTGTCTTCATCAACTTGGCGTGGTTTACAGATTTTCATCTTCAATTTGCCAAACATTGACCCTACCCAGAAACACACCCTATAATGCAGGAGAGAATTTTAAAACGATACAACAGTGTCTACCAATTGGTAGTCTTATACTTCTGTGGGATATCAACAGTCTCACTCTGATATGCTGGTCTTTTTTTAACCTTTCATCTATTGTAGCTGGTTTCCCTGCTTATGTTTATCTTTATTTTCATCTTTCAGTCCAAAGCCCCATGGCAGGCAAGCACTGCGGCTCATGCCAAATTGTAGCACGGCTTTCACAATTCCCAAAACACACCTATGTTACACCCTAAGTCTTCTTTTTTACGTGGAAAATTGCCTTTGGCTTTGAGAAGTAGTTTCTCAATCTAGAGCCAGGGCTCAGCAAATTGCATTTTGATGAGGCGCTGCATCTATTTGATAAATAAAACTTCACCGGTGTGATGTTCCTGTGCCAATGGTTGGTGCTTGGAATTTCTTTTGTTGTTGAACTGAAATCTTTGTAAAAGTGAATCTTGGAGTCTGCCAAGATCAGGAAAATCAGGAAAAATGTCACTATTATGACAAACAGCAAATTCCTTTAAGATTTTCTGTAGGTTTCAAGAAATAACTGCCCATGAGAAGAGCCAGAGCACACATGAGGCACCAGCGCTGCCCTTGGAAGCAAGGACAGACGGACACGCTCTGAGAAAAGCAGAGAGGAAGAGGGTGGAAAAATCATTCTGACCACATAGTAAATATTGCAACAGTTTAAATGCAATTAGTTAAGCAGAGGATGCTAGAGAGCTAAGCTTGTTTATAAAAGGTATTAAAACAATGAGAAGAGCAGGCACAATAACGTCCACTCAAGGAAAAGCACATTTGGGGGCTATTGGTATTGATATGCAAGTGTATTATTGGCAGACAGATACACTTGTAAGCTGTATTGAGTCCCCTTTGAGAACAGAGATAGATAAGCTTTCTAATCTTATTAAAATGCTCTAGTTTTGATGCCCAGATGATAAAGAATTAGCTTATGATATAGACTTTCAATGATAACACTATGAAACATCATGCATTTCCCATTTATTTTGTAGAAATCTGGTTAACAAATAACATTTTTTTCTATTTTTATTCATTTTTACATTTTTATTGGTAGATGTTTTGAAGTCTCCCAAAGCTTTCTGGTAATTTAGGCATCTAACTGTTCTGCTAGCTGCCTAACAGGCTTTTCAAAAGTTGCCACAGGACAGAAGTAATTAAGTGCATCTTGAAGATCCACACTCGTAACTCTTAGCAGCTTCAGATGTCTAAATACCTCTAAAACTATTGCCCAGACACCCATTTTCAAAAGTGCCTTGGGCACCCAGGCCACAGCTTGGTGTGTTGGTGATGCCACTGGAGAACCTTGGTGTCCCTCCATGGGCTGTTCATCCACCACCTGCATGGGGTGGATGAACACGGCCTTCGGGAACATGCTGGGGAGCATACTAAATAAATCCAACTAAATAAATCCAACTAAAAAAATTATATGCAATGATAACACAGTCACTGTGAGACAAAGGAGGTGGGGAGAACTGGGGTTTTGGTAACTGTAGAGCGTAATTTAAATGCACATTAAACCTGTGCCCCGAGGAAGTCCCATTGGCTTGTGGGGCTTCATCAAGTCTTTGTCTCTTACATGATTCAGCTGGGACAAACTCCTAACTTGCTTGGGTGGTTTGGAAATATCACCTCAAGCAACGTTGCAAAAATTATTCAAAAAAACCTGATGAACATTTGAGCAAAACACAACGGCCATCACTACAGCAGGAAAGGGGAGTCCTTCCCATCTAAAGGGGAGGTGAAGAGCGAGCAAGACCTGGCAACTTGGGATTAATCACTCAAACGCATTCCATCATTCCCTGCCATACCGCAGGGTTCAGGAGGGTGCTCTGAGTTTGCAGCTATTAGGGATATAATTATATATATATATATGCGCATGCACAGACGCACACACATTTAACAAGTGACTGATTTCTTCCCTCGCCTCCCTTCGGATTACCAAATACGTGGTTACGTTTTTTGGTCCGTAGGCAGTGCGACACCATCGTGAAGTTTCACATTCCCAGCCGGGCTTGACAGGCGGAGATTCGTTAAGTCAGCACAATGCCCTGGTCCCAAGTGCTCATGTTTAGATAACACTCATTGAGTCACCGCCAGGTCTGCAGCCAAGCTTAGGAAATCAAGCAGGGATTTGAGTGTCAACATCACCATCCAGTTCAAGTGCAATCGGCAGCTGAGACACCAGGGAGCTCAATGTACATTGTTGTACCCTAAGTCGAACAAAGGAAAACACGGGGGCAGGAATACAGGAAAAGCTACTCAACCCTTCAGGAGCAAAACTGCCCTCAGTTCACATGCTCTGGATTTCTGGATGTCTTCACATTTTCTAAGAATTCTCCTTATGCAAGTGTGCTTTAGACTAGGGACACTTAAAATGGAAGGGAAGCATGGAGAAGTCAACCCAAATTTATTTCAGGTCAAATAAAATGTGTCACTCCTTCAACAAAGGCTGAAATGTCAAATCTCAGCCCAGTCCATGAGATTTTTCACCCAATTTCTGTAGCAATCATATGAACAGAATAAAGGGCTTTTTTGTTGGCTGTTGTTACTAAAGTATTTGTAAGCATCTTGAAAGGCTTTTGTTTCTTGGGGCTGCCCTTACGTCAGTCATTCGCTGGAGGCAAGTTTACACAGAGGTTTGGTTAACTCAAAGGGAAGTCATTGTCTGCTCATTCAACGCCAGCTCAGGTCACTTTACAACTCACTAGAATATTTACCATTGCCCAGACAATGTCCCCGTCCAAGTAGTTACATGTCTCCATTGGCAAAGTGGAGGCATTCCACAATCACTAGCACCGGTATTGCTTGAACATTTAGGAATGGGCAATCCGACATGGGATGAATGAAGTGACTCATCCAGATCATAGAGCAACTGCAGCTGACCAGGGACATGACTGCTTTCCCCTGTGAAAGCAGTCAAACCACACCAGTGGTTTTCAATACTTTAAATTTACAGGTCTCTTGGAATATTTTAAGCTTAGAAATATTCTAAATTAATGACAGGGTCTTGCAGAGGGCTGGGAGATCCCTGGGGTTGGTTGAAACCAGGTGCAGCGTGATGTTTCCTGCCCATCAGAGCCAGAACACAGCACCAAAACAAGAGAGAAATAATGAAAGAACAGAAGTGTTGCTCTCTCTGCAGGGCTTGGGACAACCCCCTTGTCCTGCCTGGACCCTGCATCCTTCAAGAATCCCTGCACAGAGATTGCTCTTGTTTAGCTGGAAGTTTCCACCCTTTCCTCTTGGCACGGTCTCCCATAGGATGCCCCAAAAACATTCTGTACCGCGGACTTCTCCCTCGTGACAGCACTAGCTGTGGGCTGACAACCTCACCCTGCTGTTGGGACACCAAGTTGGGGACATTCTTGTTGGAAGATGGGAATGACGCGTGGTGGCTGGGCACTGCTCCCGGGCTTGAGGTGGTGGTTGAGGAGCTTGTGAGCAGCCCAAGTCAGCCAAGGAGAAAGGAAAGAGCTTTGGGAGAGAACGAGGAAGGGAAGAAGAGTCTAAAATCCCTAAAGGGCCCATGGAAGAGGACGGTAAGAACAATAAAGCTTTTAGGCTTGACTCAGAGCTGCATCATCCTCTCCTGCCACCCTGACCGAAATGAAATGGCTCTCACAGATGTAATTCAAGAAAACTCTGTGTTTTGCAGGCTCAACCACAAGACAGAGTGAGTCTAACCCGGAAATTTTGCCCGTCCAACCACTCCAGCTCTCCAGGACCTCCGCTTTTTGTGCCAAAGTGCCAAACTACCCAAGGGGTTGGAGAGTTGGGGGCGGGAGAGGGATAGAACTTGACAAACGCTGCGGAAAACAGGCTACAAATTAGCTCTGGTTCCTTCAAACGCAGACTTCAAAGGGCAGGGGAAAGTCAGGGAACACTTTCAGATCTCAGCAAAAGCAGAGTCTTGTTACAACATGAAACTCTTCGGTCAGAAAGAAAACACACACCAGCTCACTGCCTCTAGTGTTTAATAGGATATGCCTTCTGCCAAAGAAGAAAAGCTTAAGCAAACAAGCACGAGCGTTCCCATGATCGCAATGAAACAGTAAAACCAGCACAAAATGAACATCTGACAGTTGCTGCTAAAGGAAAGTAGAGAAACTACCAGCATCTTGTTTAGACAAAACCACGGTGGGGTGAGGGACTAGTCATCGTTGGGAAATTCTTGTTTTGGAGTCAGAGCCTTGGCTGATGCGTAGCCAATCGCAATTGCACCATATCTGGATGCAGCACAAAAGTTTAGGGCTGTGTTTTAGCCGCTGTGTAGGCTTTACGGAGCAGGAGTCTTCTTAAGTCTTCTTGGTAGCAGCACGTGGACCAGTCCTGTCTACTGCCATGGTTGGAATGTCCCTCTTTTGGCCAACCATGCTTAATCCTGGGGATGATTGGGGTCTTTTGGTGCTGTGGTAGATCCTGTGGTCTGCAGGGCCTCTGGAAGAGCAGGAGAAGTGGGAAGCGGGTGGGAAGGGGGCAAACCAAGCCCCAAACACTGTGGAGAAGCTCAGTCACTAGCAAGTTGCCTTATTGTATTTTTCTGTGTAGTTGCTAAAGGGTCGTGGAGTGGTTGGTTTCAACTGAAGTGGGTGGTCGTCACCTTGGTGATGGATGGGTGGAAATGGTCAAAATGCCAGTTGACTCCTCTCTCCTTTGGGAGCAGCGGGATGGGATAGCTCCCGTTCCTAGGCCCTCCGGCTCACGGAGCTCGTCGACACGGACGTGGTAGTTTTCAGGATGGTGCCGGATCCTGCTCCGAACCCGCCGCCGGAGCAGAAGCCAGCGCTGCCTCTGCCGCTTCCAAAGCCAATTCCGCCTCCTCGGCAGAGCCCGCCGCCTCCCACGGCACTGCTACTGCCGCCCACCACCGCTGCGGAGAAAACAGAGCAGATGGGATCATGTCCAGGGCCATCCTGGAATGCAGCCCCACAGCCCGCCCCTTCCAGATGAGGAATGCTACTTACAGATGCTCACAGCGCTCTGGCACTCCCCAGACATCCTGCAAGGAAAAGACAGAGCATTATCTTCAACCAGAGCTTTCAGGTTTGGTCTAACAGACCTTGAGTGCAAGCATCAGCTGTAGGACCTTAGGCCATGGACTATGATCCATTAATGGCCATTAATGTTATATTAACAAGGGGTTGTTTGCATCCTTCCCGTTGATTTAGCAGGATGCAAACGCCCGTATCTCACTGACCTGCACTCCTCTCCCTCCAGCAGCTTCCTGTAGGTCGCGATCTCGATGTCCAGGGCCAGCTTAACATTCATGAGCTCCTGGTACTCGCGCAGCTGCCGGGCCATGTCGGCTTTGGCCTTCTGCAGGGCTGATTCCAGCTCGGTGAGTTTAGCCTTGGCATCCTTAAGGGCCACCTCTCCACGTTCCTCAGCATCCGCAATAGATGTCTGCAGTGTTTCACACTGAAGGGCAAGACATGGGGCTTATGAATTGGTGAAAGACAGCCACAGATGTTCAGAAAATGCCTGAACACGCAATACCCTTCGTATTTTTATGTGTAGATCACTTGGGGTCAGCTACTCCCAGCTACAGGGAGTTCTTTCCTGTTTACACTGTTAGTAGAACATCTGCTGGTAGGGAAGTCCTGAAGGGATTTACATGTCCACACCCGTTTCTAAGAAAATGCAGCCCCTACCTGTTTCTTGACATTCTCGATCTCAGCCCGTATCCTCTGGATCATGCGGTTGAGCTCGGCAATCTCAGTCTTTGTGTCCCTGAGGCTGTCGCCGTGTTTCCCTGCCGTAACCTGCAGCTCTTCGTACTGATGGGCAGAAACAAGAGGAGATCTTGGTGTCCAACATGAATTGTTCCCCACAACAGCTCCCCACGCACCACACACACCCCAGCTGCAGTCTAGCATCACTATTAGCAATATTCCCATTCCCAGGATTGGGTGCACAAGCCCAGCTAGATCCTAGGCACGGTCTTGAGTTTAGACCCAACTCCTTGAGATGCCTGCTGCAACCTGGGATTTACTTGGCATGAAGATCTCCTCCATTCTTCCTCTTTGCAGTTTATTCAAAGAACCAGAAAAAGCCCCATTTCCCCTCCACACTCCCCAAATCAGTGTTGAATGCTCCTGTATTTGTCCTCCAAGCCTAGCACCTCCATGGCCATGACATATAGCTCCCTTACCTTGCACTGGTACCAAGACTCAGCCTCCAAGCGACTCCGGTTGGCAATATCCTCGTACTGTGCTTTGACCTCTGCAATGATGCTGTCAAGGTCCAGTTTTCGGTTATTGTCCATGGACAGAACCACCGACGTGTCAGAGACTTGCTGCTGCATCTGGGCCAGTTCCTGCAGGTGACAGCAGCTTTAAAGTCCTTCCTTAGAGCATTATACTCCATTCTTACCTATCTCTTTTCCTTTCTAGGATCTACCCTTGCCCCCAGAACTATATATTGTCGGTTTAAGAGAGCATAGAGGTGTTATTTTCAAGTGACAAGCAATTATATTTGAATTCATGAGACATCTAGAAGAAGCCTTGTGCTCATTGCCCAGCAGTATCAGCATGGGGACAAGAACACCAATATTTGACTGCGCTTGGGACAAAAAAAAAAGTCCAAGCATGCAAAAAAAGGCAAGAAATAGAAGCATTTATGGTGCAAAGCATGGAGAGGACTCGATTAGAGAAGCATTCTGAGATCAGGAGAAGAGCTGGACCACTCACCATTTCATAAAGACACTTCAAGAAGTTAATCTCATCCGCCAGACTGTCCAGATTTGCTTGAAGCTCGACCTTGTTCATGTAGACTCCATCCACATCCTGCAGCAGAAACTGGAAGTGAGTCTTTCCACCCAACACATCATTGATATCCCATACTGAATGGGTCCCTCCACAGGTCCTGCTTTATGCCTGGTGCTTGCAAGCAATTTCAACACAAATACAAGCAATGAAGCAAGGCAAAGATGGGCCTTTGGGAGGGGAGAAAAACACATCAGTGTTTTAAGCATGCAGATTAGGACCTCATTTACACATTTGCTTATTTTCCTCCTGACAACAGTAATACTAGAACCTAACATTTTGCTTGTCCTCTGCTCCATCATGAAGTTATCCTGACATCAGTTCTGTCTCCATGCTCTGCTCACTCTAATTAGGGACAAGTTTAATTAAAATCTGCCCACACAGTCCCAAGGGCTTTGTGTTCCTCATTTATGTTTGCTCAGCCGGGCACTTTACCTTTTTTAGGAGCACAAAGTCGTTCTCCGCCGCTGTCCGTCTGTTTATTTCCTCTTCGTACCTGTTGATTATAACGAGGAAGATGGAATCTGTTTGCTTACTTTGGCTCCTGCAGCCGCTGCTGGCAGCTAAACACAATTCAGACTAATGAATGTGGCAAAAATAGACCTGCTGTGAGCAAGATTTATGGACGAGCATCAGCATTTTACCTTTCCACTGGCTCCTGCTATCTGAAATACCTTTTGGGAGACAGTTTGCAATCCTTGAGGTCCTTAAACACAGACCTGGTGGCTCTGGCCACTCCAGCTGTTTCACTGGTCCAAGGGACCTTCAGGCCCATCCCGAATATCTCAGATTATTCAAATTTAGCATTTTTTTGCTGCAGAGTATGGAGTGGTGGAGATGATCTCCAAAATAAAGTCAGTCCTCCATCTGCAGGCTCAGTAAAGCAAAGAACACGGCTGGGCCCGAGGATCCCCAGATCTGCTTTCCTGCAATTTCTGTCTATCAAATTACTTTCCATATCTCTTAGTGGAAAGGTTTCTCTAGGCTCCATTCTTGCTTTTCTGGCTGAACAAATTAGTCCAGTAGCACAAGGAAAAACATCACTTTTCTTTCATTTCTGCTTTCAAAAGGAAGCTCTAATCTTGAAATGATCCAGGAGGAAGTTCTACCAGGGTTTAACAACTGATCTGAGTTAATTAGTTCATTAAATCGTAGCAGATTAAGTGGGTAAGGCAAAGAGTAGATTAAGTGGGTAAGGCGAAGAGTAGATAATCCTGCTTTAGTGACAAGCATAGCTCAGACAACAAATAATACTCAGAAAAATCTCAAAAGAATTACTGTCAAAACTGACGACTGGTGAAAACTTCACCAAAACTTGTCTTTTTTATTGGCTAATCCTCAATGCAAGAGAAACATTGAGAATTCTTCTGAGTCTTTGAATTCTACAACTGTTCAAAGTAAGTTTAGTTTCTATTTTTCACCCTTTTCACCCATAAAAGTTGCAAGTTTTGACCAGCTCCATATAGAGCTTGATACAGCTGGGAAAACAGCATATAAAAACATATACAGTGGTGGAAATATAATCAGACTTCCTAAGAAATAAGACAGAGCTTAGATAGTGCTATGAGTTAACCCAGGGCAGAATTTAAGCCTAAATTGGGAGAGAATCCCCATGAGGCCGTCAGCGCATCTGAGCGCACAGCAGATACGTACTTGCTCTTGAAGTCCTCCACGAGATCCTGGAAGTTCTTCAGCTCTGCCTCCAGCTGGTGCTTCTCGCTCGAGAGGCCATCGAGCTGCTTGCGCAGCCCGTTGATGTAGGCTTCAAAGACCTGCTCCAGGTTCCTGCTGTTGGGGCCCGTACCGTGTCCTTGCTCCTGCAGGAGCTTCCACTTGGTCTCCAGGACTTTGTTCTGCTGCTCAAGGAATCGGACCTAAAGGATGGCAGGAAAAGGGTCAAACGTCTTGGAGAGCATCTGCCTATTGGCATTTTTCTCCATACTGCTCCGATGGACAGAGCCAAGCAACAAGGTCTCCTCTGGAGATGTCCTGCATGTTGATGCATAGCCCCATCGTTTAGCACAAGCATCACAGTCTTAAGAGCCATGGATCCTATTCCTTATTCTCTCTATAGCCTTGGGAATGTCACTTCTCCAGCTACCACCTGCCCCCTCCTTACCTACAGGCAGTCTTGGGGCTCTGTGCAACACCGGACCTTGACCTTGGAAGTCATCACAGCAATTGCAATTAAACACAATGAGCTCAAAATCTCCCCAAATTGCAGAAAAACCCACCCCGTTTCTCACCTTGTCAATGAAGGAGGCAAATTTGTTGTTGAGGGTCTTCATCTCCTCCCGCTCCTGCGCTCGCACCTTCTGGATCTCGGGGTCGATCTCCAGGTTTAGGGGGACCAGGAGGGTCTGGTTGATGTTCACTTCCTTGATACCACCCGGCGGGCACACGGGAAAGCCAGGGCCTCCTCTCCCATCGAACCCAACACCGCAACCGAAGCCACCAAAGCCACCTCCTGCTCCACCACCAAATCTTGCCCCAGCGCCATAACCAAAGCCAAAGCCCCCTTGGCCACCAGCCCCGAAGCCTCTAGCCACCCCACCAAATCCACCCAGGGAGGTACATTTGCTCCCTCCCAAGCTATAGAGGCTCCTGCTCCCGAAGCCGCCGGCGTTCCCGGGTCCCCTGCATCCTCCACGGGACACGGAGCTGAAGGTGACTTTGTTGCCTCCTCCAAAGCAAGCGGAGCTGGAGCTGAAGCCCTTGCCGAGAGCGCACGACTGGCGAGACATGATGGTTTCCAACGGGAAAGCCACGGAGCGCTTAGCCGCGTCGAGTCCGGAGGCAGGAGAGGGTACGTCCTGTAAGAGCAATGCCCAAATTCTCCTTTTTATGCGCTCAGGGAGTTGGCCGGGCGATAGGGGAGTGGAGAAAAAATGTCATTTTTTATTCTATTCATTGTTTTAGGTGTGCTTGGCACCGTGCCCTCCCCTCTTTCCTCCGCCACCGTGATGACCTGCCTCCAAACACTCCCTGGAGAGCTAAATAAACAGCCTTATTGTTGGTATTGGAAACTCATCTTCGAATCAGGTTTCCTTTACTAGAAACTGTCAACTCATCACATGCTTTTGAAGGCTCTGTGGCCCATGACAAAGCAGTGCAAACTCCCTGACACATTTCACCCCTAAGGGAGACCCTTCTTTTCGGCACATCACTCATTTGGAGCTTTGTGGCAGGTGCTCGTTTCACTGAATTCCAAAAAAAAAAAGAAAGAAAATAAAAAAAAGTGGCTTCCCAGTCACACCCTCAGATGCACCCGAGTTCAACCTTCTGCTCGGAGAACGTTTGATTTGGTTTGGCCAAACGTGTTTCACAACCAAGGCAGGGAGCCGAAAGAGCTTGGGTCGTGGGACAGGCTATGAAATTATGTCTTTACTAGGAGATAATATTAAAATGGAAATATTGGGGAGGTTAAAAGGAGATAAAAAGGAAGGAGACACTTGTGGAGACGGATTCCTTCTTCCTCAGCTCTCATCCATGAAGCAGGATCCACTTCCACCTTTATTTAATCCATACAGGAAAAAGTGCTGTGGTCACAGGAGCAGATACGGAGCTGATTTCTACGTGAGAAAGTTTCCCACACAGATTTCTACATGAGACGTGGTTGAAATTCCCGTGTTGGATGGGGGTGAAACAGAGGGTTTTCATACCCAGCGCTGGATTTTCAGGTTTCTTGGATTCTTTTCCCCACTTTCCTTCCTCCTGCCACCCTGGCTCCCGCACTTACCCCTTGGCAAACTCATTGCTTAAAAAAAAAAAAAAAAAAAAGGCAGCTTAATTGCTTAACTGCTTTTAATTTATATTTTAATTAGCAGAGGTGTCTGGAGGTGCCTCCAAAGCCAGGATCCCCATTTATCCTGCCATTAAAGACAACAAAAAAAATAGGATAACTTCCCCCCAAACCACAAGCTGCAGCCGTGGCAATAAACCGGCCCGGTGCCGCACTCCATAATTATCCCTTTTATTAGAGACACTTTTATTGTCCCTTTTATTGCAGGTGCTTGTGGGAGAGGTTCGGGGGAGTTTCAGCCCTGAGTTTATCCGCTGACTTTTTTGTTCACATGCAAATCCCGGTCCTGATAGAGGCTTCAATGCCTCTTGCCGAGGAATCCCAGGAATCTGGAAAGGGAGGTTGTTTCCTCCTGCAGCTCTGTGATTCTCAGGTGAAGGGGAAGGGAAAAAACAGGGAATTTGTGTTGTTTCCAGAAAAAAAAAAAACACTTTTTGAATCTCATCCGGGCAAACTCTCCTGTTTCCACTGAGAAATCTTTTCCCATCTCAGTTTTCCATCTCCCGGGGTCCAAGGAGACCTCAGAGGAGGCAGCGGCTGCCTCTTCCCAGCGTTATGCAACCAGCTCTGCTAAGAAACCGAAGGAACCTGTTTGAGCCCAATTGGCCAACGCCGGGAGAGAGGGAGTCAGCAGCTGCCGGGAGTTCCCAGGGTGGCTCCGCTCCTAATTCCCTAATTCCCAGCACGTTGACTTATTCCCAGCCATGGGAGACGGTTGCCAAAGAACCCGATCCCGGCGCTCGGCAAGAACCCGGTGCCCTTGCTGTGCCCAAGACTCATCCTGCCCCTTCCCGGGGTCCCGGGATGCAATGGGAAAAGGCGGCTGGCACAAATGCAACGCAAGGCAGCGGTTTCCAAAGGCAGGAGCCACCGGGAGACTCCTAAAAGCCGAAACCCTGGATGCGTTCTCCAAGCTCTCTGCCAGGCCAAAAGGAAAAGAGGCTCTTCCCATGCAGGGATATAAATAACCCACTCAAAGTAGCTTCTTTGCATCCCAAATATAGCCCAGAGGGGGAAGCCGCTCTGCTCTCATGCAAAACGTTGAGCAGGAGAGCGCGCGTTTCTCCAAATCCTTTTAATTTCCTCAGCCCCTGCATATGCATCCCGATAGGAGAAGCACATTCCCCCCAGCACGGGGGATTCCAGGCTTTGGGATGTACCTGGAAGCACCATAAACTTGGATAAATTCCAGTTGAATTGGATAGACTTCCAGATATGTTAACACAGAGAAACACACAAAACAACATAAAAATTGGGATTTTCCCATAGTGAGTGGCAGCTCCTAGTAGGACCCTGCAGCCCGGGGATGCTGGAAGCAGCCAGGTTTTTACACGGTGAACCTGGAGAGCCCAGATTTAGCCCTTTTCCTCCCAAAATGCGCAGCAGAAGCCCAAACCCGCATTAACTCCGCGGTCAAATTGCAGGGCAGGGAGGCGAGCTGGGAACCGGAGAGCAGGAATAACAAGGTGGATCCCAAGGGAGATCAAAGGCTCCTGGTGCAGGAGGCGGCCGGCACACCTAGTCCCGGCAGAGCTGCAATCTCGGCACGGAGCAAAGAGCCCTGGGCACTCGCCCGGGCTCCTCTCAATGCAATAAATGATTTTGCTAACCCATAGCTTACAGGCAACACCTTCTCCTGGGAATCGGTGGCCCTCCATGAGCAATAGGAATAATGACAGCGATCCCGATGATTACGGTGCCGCTAATGCGGTGATTGCCGCTGTCCCCTGCCCATTACTGGGAATTACGCTCTTACTGGAGGCTAAACCGGCGCCTCACGGAGATATCCTGGGATGTGCGGGGAGGGCACTTGGTGATGGGCAGGAAGGACCTTTCTCACCCCAGGAAAATGCCATTTCCTGGGAAGTGCTGCCTCTCGGGGTCCCTTTTGCTGGAGCAGAAATAGGAATCAGGCCCAGTTTCCCCAAATTAATTATTGTTATATACATACACACATATTTAAATGCTTTTATATGTAAATATATATATATTTTTATACATATATACATTTTTGATGAGTCCCCGGTCATTGTGCTAAGTGATCTGGGATAAATCACCACTTCTGCATATGGAAAAGGAGCATCCGCTGCAGGATGCGGCTGGGCCGGCGGCTTCTTGCGGGAATGTGATGGAAGCCACAGGCTCATTCAGGCCTGGATCCAACCCTGTGCGATCGGGACCGGTCAGAAATCGCATCCTTGGGGGCAAACTAAGCATACGGGAGGAGAAAATACAGAGGGGGGAATTGCAAAGCTGAAGGAGATGTGCTAAATCCAAGCCCGACTGCTTCATGCGACTCTAAAAATATGGAGTGAAAAGTGATGGAGCAGCACCAGAAAATGAGTCTGGCACTGAGGAAATAGGATTTTTTTTTTTTAATACCAGTTCTTGGCTTGGGAGCTGACGAGACAGAAGTTTGGGGGTTTCTTGGGTGGAGGAGCAGGTTTTCGGTGTCCCTTTGGCCTTGCCTGAGCCCTCGTTGTCCTCCAAACTGGGGCACAAGGGTAAGAACTTCCCAGCGGAGGGTTTTGCATGAAGCAACCGGAGGGGGGAAAATTGGAGAAAAACAGGACAAAGTGGAAAGTACGTTTAGCAAAACCCAGCCCTGCTCCAGCCGCCGTTCCCTGTGGATGTTCCTGGGAAGAGGGGGCACAAAACGTCCCCAAAGCGGCTCCCTGTCCCCAAATTGGCTTTGGGAGCTGCAGCAAGGGGTGTGCGTGCGAAAAGAGGGCGCGAGCGGCGTGGGGCGGCTCCCGCCGCGCCGCTAATTGCAGGCGAAAACTCCAGCGAGCCCGGGCGTGCGCCGAGCGCCCGGGGACGGCGGCGGCGGGCGAGGAGCCCGCGGGGCCCCGGCCTCGCTGCGAGGTCCGCGGGCGCCCAAATGCAGGGTCCTCGGGCACCGAAATGCAGGGTCCTGGGGCACCCGCGTGTGCAAGAGCCGGGGCACCCACATGTGCTCGACGCAGGGCCCCCACGT
>JAWLRI010000568.1:17496-33836 GCA_034781795.1 Crypturellus tataupa | reverse complement strand
TGCGAGTGAAACCGAGACGCAGCAGCGTGGGCAGGGGAACATCCCTGCAGAGCCGCCCGAGCAGCCCGCGGGAGGTGCCGGCAGCAGCTGCTACAAACTCTTCTCGGGCAGCGCAGCTGGCCTCGGCACTGCCTGCGCTGGAGCTGCAGCCGTGAGTCCCCCTGACCGGGGCAAGATGCGAGCGGGTGCCCCTGTGGGGGTCTGCGTGCATTGGGTGTCACACGAAGCCTCCTGGGGAGTGAACGTGCAGCAGCTTTACAGGCAGTTTATTCTGAAAAGCAGCTGTAGGAGATCAAGCCCCTCCAGTGGAAGACTAAAAACAGGCTCATCATGGAATCACAGAATGCTTAAGGTTGGAAGGGACCTCTAGAGGTCATCTAGTCCAACCGCCCTGCACAAGCAGGGCCACCCAGAGCATGTAAACTCCTACAAGACCCTCTCCAGATGCATGACCTGTGTGTCACGGTGCAAGACCTGTCTCACTCAGGTTCTCTGTGTTTGAGGGAGCTGGTGAGCTGGCACCGTGAAAACAGCTGTGGAGAACTAGGCCCCGTGTTGCAGCTCGGAGATGCCAGATGAGGCTCAATAATTAAATGCATGGCGTTTCTCTTCAACAAATGTTACAAGCAAGATGCAAGCCCAAATCTTTGCTTTCATCAAAAATCACTGAGGGCAATGTTGGTAATTATAAGACTGATACAGAATGGTACATGTGCTTGAGGATTAGTGTGTTGTGAATGCAGGCACCCTGGCAGCCAAGATCAGGGCACTGCAACCTACAAGTATTTATATGCTGTGAAAGAAGAGCAGGCATTCTTTGATGCAAGGAAAGCCGGAATGCAGGAATCGATGCAAGGAATGCTGGGATAGAGAAATAGATAATACATTGAAATGGATAATATAGAAAAAAAATTATCTGCCATCTCTTGTGGTAAAATCTGCATATCCTGTAAGAAAGTGTCACTCAAAAAAACATAGGGTGAAACTTGATTTGCTTACTTGCAGTTAGGCTAGCACAGCATACCAATATGGTTAAAAGGAGAAATATACCACAGTTAGTTTAAGTCTGTATCTTGCCAAGGAAAAATCTGTAGTGAGGTGAGGGAAGCTGTATAGTGTTTTTCCAGGCTGTTTTTACAAGCTTAGACTTCACTCAAAATTAGCAGTAAAACAGAATGGTTATTTTAAAAGGACCTTTGCATGTGTTATACAAATCTCCTGGATCATGTTGCTAATAGCTTTGCAACCCTAAAGGATTGTAGTTTTGTCCATTAAGGTCTCTGTCCAACTGCTTGACTCAGTCCACAGTGCAAGAGACATATGGTAAGAACTGATGCCACAACTTCACTGCTTCAAAACTGGGTATCTAGTAAATATCCTAGAACATTTCGAAGGTCAGCGCAAATGACTGGAACTTCAAGAACTGCTGACATATAGAATTATCCACCAATGTGTCCACACATTAGTGCTTTTTCTAAGTACTCCTGATGAAAATTACATCAAAATAGAAGGAACTGAAATCAGCAGAGATTGCAGACATGGCTGCTCTTAAGAATTTTTGATGGAAGGATTGATTTACCAATTTTATGTTTTGAAAACTGTTTTGCAAGTAAAGATGTGCCCTCAGTTCCTGTGCAGTTGTCATTGTGTTGTGTGTCAAAGATACCAACAAAATTTAGCTTGCTGAGGACACATGAGTGTCTTTTTGAGTTGTCTTATGTAGAAGAAACAGGCTACCTCCTTAGCCTTATGCAGTAGACCAACCTTCCAGTGCTATACCTGGTCCAAAATCAGCTTGTATTCCTCGATTTTACCTATGCAATTTTCAGAAATGTGGTAGATAACAACATTACCTTGCCCTGAGATTAAGAAGAGGGACTGTCAAAGTTAGGAGGACAAGGTGGGAGCAAACTAGCTGTAAGGAAGAACACTCGGTCATGCAACAAGACAGGCTAAGAAATGTTTGCTCAACTTGTCTTGGAGCAGTGACTAGGCCAAACCAGGTTATCCATGTGGTGGAGTCAGGTGCCCCCAAAGGGGTACTCTTCCCTACTTCTTTCTGCTCCATATTAAATCCTCTCATTAACCAGTAAGCACAGCAACACAGGTAGGGTACAAAGAAGGCTTTTATGGTGAAGGTAAATAGCTGCTTGCTTAAATGTCCATTACTTAACTTAAAAGCCTTTGTATTTCTCCTTTATACAAAGCAGGTACTAGCTTGCTAGATATTGGCTGTCATTTTTCTAGGCACTGCTGTACTGGAGGTTACTAGCTCCAATGCAAGAAATCCATACACTTAAAAATGCCATGAGCAGGCACCAGTATGCACACGTACTTTGCTTCCATCCTGAAGCCCTTGGCTGGGAGGGTTCTCTGCCCGCAGCTGTCCTGAGCTAGATGATTGTTGCCCAGCTGTCTCTTCACCATTCCCTGTGGGTGTAGCTGTTCCCCAGGTCTGTTTTATCAAACTGATGCTGGTTTTGTGTGTTTCTTTTTGTGTGATCATGGTTTGTTTGTTTGTTTTGGGGAGGAGGGGGGTTGTTCGTTTTCTCCTAACTTAATGTTTAAGAGCATTCAGGATGCACTGACAGCTGTAAACAACTGTGTTCTCTATTAGTCTGGATCAGACATTGCGATAAACTGTTGAGGCAAATACCTACTTCTTTATCTCTTCCTGGCTAAGTTCAAAGAGGAGGTGCTTTTCATGTCACAGGGGGAGCTTTTTCTTGCCTTAGAACTCAGGACAGAGAGATGCATTGGAGAGCAAATCAGTGAGTTTCCTGCTCCGGACCATGCTTGTCAGTGTGAGCAATCAGGAATGGGGAGGACGAGGGAGGGCTGGGACTGACTCCACACTCGATCAGGCGATTCCTGGGCCTTAGCACTGACTCACCCGGCTTAGAGGACTTCCACCATTGCTCAGTATACCTGGGAGCAGAAGTGAAGCCTGCAGAAGTGGAGACTGGTACGCTCCAGGGCAGGGTATGCACCCTTCCCTCTTCTAAGTGTCTGTTTTGGCAGTGTCCCTGGAGATGTGCATGGACACACAGTAGCTGTGTTTGTCTGCTGGATCTTTCTGGTCTTCTAGAGAGCTAAAAGAGTTAAAAGTGACATCCAAGCTGGTATCTGACTTCTGTGGAGATCTTGCCTCTGTCCTTCCTTACTGGACTGCTACATGGAGGCTTCCTGTTGAGGCAAGATGTAAGATGCTTCTGATGTGTATGACCCTTTGGTGATCAATGAAGTTGGACCACATCTGAGGTTACTGATTTAATAAAAAACACTAGACTGAGTTTAAGGAGCTACTACCCGCAAATGGGAAATGGCGGCCTCTGTGTTGTTTATGCTAACATAGAAGGATTTCTTGGGATTTGCAACAGGTAACTGCATCTGGGGCTTCTGCATCCAAACTGGGTATAGATAAAGATACTGACCTCTGCTTTACCAAATTTCTTGCAGCAGAAGATTGGAGATATGGTAAGGGTAAGATCAGGGATAAAATAGCATTATCATGACTAACAGGAGATACATACCAAGCATCTGAGTTTTCATCGCCAGCTTTAACACCTAACTGCAAGAAGAGACTAAACCAGTGCTACTACTTTAAGCCACTTCACAATGCATTTGAACAGTCTGAGGCGATGCTGAATTTCTGCTTTGGTGGAGGTGTTCAAGCTTACCCTCTTTGCTCTCTATTCTGCAGCTGTGGCTGACGTTTGCTCCTGTGGCTGATAAGACAGCTTCCTATTTCCACATTTCCCTGGAGACAGTCAACTGGCTCTCACTCGTGTACCTTCTCATCTCGATCCCGTTTGGGCTGGTGGCAACATGGGTCCTTGACAGCGTGGGGCTCAGATGGGCTGTGAGTTGAACTAATTTGTTACCCCCAAGGGCTTTTCAGCTAGAGACAGCAGTGGTGACGTCTCCCAAGTATTTAGCTGCACAAAGCACTAAAATGTATAATATGAGCGGGAAACTTGCCAAACACTGCAAAGACAAGTGTTTTGAAAGCTGTACTCTGGTTTGGCAATAGCTGTAACCTCACCTCTGAGGTGGGGAATAGTGGGAAAAGACAGAATACACACTGAAAGATATTATTATGGTTTTCTCCAGGCTGCATAAAATTTTTCTTTAAGACAGTGCATGATAAGAATCCCACTGCGTTGCCTCATTTTTTTGCTGACTTACTGTGTGGGAGCCCTTTGAAAGGGCATGTCAGAGCAGATACATAGCACACTCATACTGCTTTTAATAACACTTCATGTACACTCTGCTATGGCTCAGTATTTCCAAAGCAGTTAACTCCACCATGAAAGATTTTATGGATTCATTTCCCCATGTGACTTTTACGACTTATAAGGATTTAAATTTCTCACCTCTACAGTTCAGCTACCCCTGGCACCAAAGATCTCTTTGCCATTGTGGAACTTTTAAGAGACTTGCCCAACAATGGTAAAAATAAATCTTACCTCCTTCTATGTACTAAGATTATTTTTAAACTTAAAATAGCTCTCTGGTGGGATAGAAGAGCATTAACACCATCTGTGCACTAAAGGACTTGTTTCCATGATCTTTGGATGGTCACAGCAAGATATGCATGATGGTGTAAACTTGAAAACAGAGTAAAACATTTGAACTTAGAATTTCGTAAAGATTCCATGTCAGTATTAGCTGTCTCACATAACCTGTATCTGGGTAGAATTGTCTAAGAATTGTACATGACCTTTTAAAGTTATAACAGTGCTTTGTAGTACCTGAAGAAGTTCTGTCTGCTGAGTTTTATGGTAAGATCATCTCTTTTTTTGTTTGTTTGTTTGTTTTTTCCAGTGAGGCCATGACTTGTTCAGATTACCCAGACCCTAAGCTCACTCACTGATCAGAGATTATACTCTACCTATGTAAAAGCCAAGCACATCAGACAGGAATCCTGAAAAGACTGTGTAAGGTGAAAGATAACAACAGGAACATACAAGTATTTCAGGAAAGGCAAATAAAGGGTTAGGTAACAGGATAAACCAGCTGCTCAAGCTAAGTTTCCCCTCACTCAACAACTCTTGCTGTTGTCTTGGAGCCTTAAGGAGGCTCATGTTACCCTTCCTCCCTACTGGGCATGCTGCTTAACCAGGGTTGGGGCAGGATGCACATGTGTACATGGGGAGCTGCAGCAAAAAAAATTTGGCTCTTTCTGCTTGCTCCAGGTGACCCTGAGTGCATGGCTGAATATGGCAGGTAGCATCATCCGGATGTTCAGTGTCCTGAAGTTCCTGAGTCTGGGCTCCTGGAGTTACTGGTACCTGTTTGTTGGACAATGCCTCTGTGCACTGGCACAGCCTCTTGTCATCTTTTCACCAACAAAACTGGCAGCACTGTGGTTCCCAGACAACCAGAGAGCAACAGCTAACATGTTCGCATCAATGTGTAAGTTATAGCTGCAAAGTAATGTCTCAACCTCACAGAACCTCCCAGCATTTGTTTACTTTAGGGGACAGCACAAAGAGGAAACACTTTAGACCCCTGCCAACTCAGCCTGCAAATAGAGCTCCATACAAGAATCTCAGAGCCATGTGCAATAAATGTCTTTATGGCCCCACAAGCCAAGCAGGAATTATCCTCTTGGGGAGCAAGGAGGAGGACTTGGCCACATCCAATTGCAAAGTTCAGTGTAGGCCACCCAGTCTGCCATCTCCTTTCCCTTCTGCCATGCCAAGGTGATTATCTTTGCCCAAGTACTACAGTGTTACTAAATCCAAAGTGTCAGCAGTGGCCTACAGAATGATAGAATGGCTGCTGGTGAGAGGTTGGAAAGAACTTCTGGAGATCATCTAGTCCACCCATGCAAATACAAAAGCAGGGACACCTAGAGCACAAGATCGCATGCAGGCGAGTTTTGAGTATCTCTAGAGATGGAGACTCCACAACCTTCCTGGGCAACCTGGTGCACGTCTGTTAACCTCAGTCAAGACATTTTTCATGGTGTTCAGAGAAGCACAGAGTTCCTGTGTTTCAGATTCTGCCAGTTGCCTCTTGTCCTATCACTGGCCAAAAGAGTATGGCCCATTCCTCGCAACATCCTTCCTTAAGAAGGAGGTACACCGATAACATCCTGTTTCAGTGGTCTGTTCTCTAGACTGAAAAGGTCCAGCTCTCTCAATCTCTCCTCATAGGGCAGATGTTCCAGTCCTATAAACATCTTTATTGCTTCATTTTGTACTCTCCAAGTCCCTTCTACAGGGGGGAGTCCAGAACTGGACACATTACTCCAGATGTAGCCTCTCCAGGGCTGAGTGATCAGAAGTGACAGGGGGAGGACCACCTCCCTCAACCTGCCAGCAGCACTGCTCCTAATGCACGCCGGGATACCATTGGCTTTCTTGGCCACAAGGACTCTTTGCTGGCTCGTAGTCCACTTGTTGTCTACAAGGACACCCAAGTCCTTCTCTGCAGAGTTGCTCTCCAACAGGTCAACTTCTAGCCTGTCCTGGTACATGGGGCTATTCCTCTCCGGATGCAAGACCCTGCGCTTCCTTTTGTTGAACTTCAGGAGGTTCCTCACTGCCCATCTCTGCAGCTTGTCCAGGTCCCTCTGAGTGGCATTGCAGACCTCTGCTATATTAGCCACTTCTCTTAGTTTTGCATTGCCAGCAATGTTGATGGTGCAGTCTGTCCCTTCATCAAGATCATTGATGAATAAGTTGAACAATTCCAAACCTAGAATTGACCTGTTGGGGAAACCTCTAGCTACAGGTCCACAACTAGACTGTTTCCCACTGATTATGATCCTCTGAGCTCTGCCATTCAGGCAGTGCTCAACTTCCCAAGAAGACCAGGGCCTGTGATCATGAGGCTACTTCCAGCTGTCTATAGAAGGCCTCATTGCCTTTTTCTTCATGGTCAGGTGGCTTGTAGTAAACACCCACAAATGTGTTGCCTGTGTGAGTCTGCCCTTTAATCCTTATCCATAAACTCTCAGCTTACCCATCCCTAGGCAGAGCTTCATTCACTCTAGTTGCTTTCTCACATAAAGAGCTACTCCATTCTCACCTTCTTTGGCTGTCTTTCCTAAAAAGCATGTACCATCCATGACAACATTCCAGTTACACAAGCTATCCCACCATGTCTCTGTCATTGCACTGAGATCATGGCCCTGGGACCACATATAGTTCTTCACCTCCTCCTGTTTATTCCCCATATGGTCTGCGTTGTTGTACAGGCATTTCAGGAAAGTAATACAGCATGCAGGTTCCCCTGGAATGAACAAGAGGATCCTTATTAGTCCTTTATAGTATGGCTGTTTTGGTAGTGAAGAAAAAAAAGGAAAAAAAAAGACAAGAGCACACAGTAGTTGGGCTCCTGTCAACCTGTTGCTGATGTTTCCTGTGGACAGGACTGGTTCTACTGGGGCTGCTAAGCTTCCTGATACTACAGAGAAGCTGTTACCTTTCCCTTCATACTGAAAGAAGGTAACTCATCTTACTATGCATTGAGGACCCGGCCTGGAAGCTGGGAGACTGTGAAGAGGATGCACCAAATATGCTTGCTCTGATCTTACTCTTGACTCAATTGAGCCTTGCTAGAAACAGGATACTGCAGTCATCAGACCTATTTCCTATCTTCATGTGACTTTTTTTCTCAGCAGCGAGAACAAGTCTCATCTTCCAAGGTCTCTTCTTCACAGGTCCAAGGATATGGAAGGTAGCCCAGTAGCTGGTCTGGCCCACTGACTGAATCTGGCAAGTCTCACATTAGCTGCATCATATGGAGATCAGCACCTGCTCCCACAAAAGTTGTTGGCTACCTTCCTTTCCACACTGCCTTAGAGTTGTGTGGGTAGGGATGGGCTGGGAGGAAAGGCCAACATTCCCACACCACTTCCCAACGTTGCTGCAAGCCTAGAGCAGAGGCGTTATTTATCAAAGAACAGATGTATGATGACAGAGTGAATCATTTCTTTTTACACTGTGGGGCAGACCTGGTTATTCACCTGCTTTCCCAGACCTGTGATAAACCTTTACCTTCCCCACTGCAAAAGCAGCTCTGTCATCAGCATGCTAAAGAACAAATATTATCAGAGAATTTAGAAGGTACCAGTGAGTGCCACCATGCATTGGGATGCTTCACCACCAATGCAGACTGTCTTAAAGAAGATTTCTGACCCTGGAAAAGTAGAATGGAGAAGGAAAAAATATGTGCTTCAAGTCTGTAGACAACTTGGTTTTGCCTTTTCAATGAGACAGAGCAGCCAAACAGATTAGACTTTCAGCCTTATAACAGGAATAAATAGATTAACTAACTATGGGGAAAAGCGAATAAAACTGAAAAGAAAGGAACAGCAGAAACTTCAAACCTGAAGGTCTTTACTTTGTGATGCAGTGAGATGTAAGAATTAGAAGCATATGGGCTGTGATTATCATCTGCTTTGAAAGCCATATACTTTTTGAGAGCTTCCATTAATAATGTCTGTACCGATGGCTGTCTGCTATGCAAGACCTTATCTGGATGTTCCTTATCCCCCAGTCATTTACACTTGGTGCACCTGTTTGTCAAGTAGCTACAGATGGAGTCACCTTCTCTCTCTTTTGATTGTCTAGAAAGACTGAAAGCCTTTGACAGGCACATTGCTCTTTATCTTTTCCTGTACACCTCCATGTCTGCCTGCTACTCTCATCTTGCTCCAGTTTATTGACATCCATCTCTTGAGTTGACACCAGAGCAGCACTTCTGCTGCACAATTCTGCTGTGTGAGGTGAGGAAACACTTGTCTTCACTGCAACAGGTAGTGCTTCATCTTCTGGTTTCTGGGCTTGTTGTGGTCTATCAGCCAGCAAGTCACTTCCAGCACTCAACAGCATTTTAATGCATCAGCATCATTACAAACAGCAAGCTATGAGCCCCAGGACCCCTTGACCAGTAGCTTGCTGTTGATTAACACCAGTTACCTCCTTTTCATTCATTGTCAATCTAGGCTCATTACATTTCCCAAGAATTGAACGAGGCTGAAATGCTCTGATTACTCAAACAGTCTGATTTTGTCTTTTCAAATCTAACCCAATGCTTGCATTTCTCCAATCTTCAGAAACAGCTTTCATAAACAGGTATTTCATGGAAATATCTCTAACAGCTAGTCCCCTAGGATGCCCTTATGCATTTTAACCAGATGCTAAAGCTTTAACAGTTTTGGAAAATACTACTTTACTGTATTGTTTACATTACTTTAGGAACAGAGAGCATTTTAGTAGGCAGTGGAGTCAGTTGTTTTTTACAGTGCAGGTAGGTCAGACACCACTTTAGCTGAAGAAGATAAGAAGCAGTAGACATGTAACTATGGTACATGTTGCTACTGTGGTACTCTCCATCTGCACTCCCCAATACTCTTAACTTCTTAATTTCTCAAGATTTCCAAAAATTTTGTGCAGAGTGGGACAGGCTGGTATGTCACATTCTCTGGAAACAGCAGCCAAGCACTCTCAGGCATTTTCTGTGAATTAGCAACCTGCTACTAAAGCCAGACACACATGAAAAGCCATAATGGTTCAGCAGGTCCATGCAGTGCATCTCCACTACCTGCTGTCTCTGCCTGGCCCACTGCTGCTCCAAGCCTGGTGAAGCACACAGTGTCCAAGAACTAGCTGGTTATTGAAGGATATAAGGGAAGTTGGCAGTAGGGAGGTAATTTGGAAAATATGAGGAAGAGTAAGAAGACCTTTGGTTTTGTAGCAGAAAAGAAAGGGGAGGGACTAGACATATGTATTAGTAGAAAACCAGTTTTGCTCATGTGACCATTTCCACAACATCTCATTAAAGTTTGTCCCCTACAATTCTGAACATTCCTGAGAAGAGTCAGAGGATGGTTTTCCACACAGTATGCAGCTCCAACCCCATAGGCTAAGCCTTGCTGAGCTACTGTTTTGTCTTGCAAGTTATCAGGAATGACCTAGCGTGAGTTCTGAGGGGTGTTGCAGGGTTTTCCTACTTTTCATGCCTGTCTGACGTAATAGGCCAATATCATCATGGGAAGCATTAGGAAGTGTGCTGCTGAACACCATATGTGGAGCACCGCGTTCAGTGTTGGGCTCTCCAGTGAAGAGGTACATAGACATAATGAAGTGAATCCAATGAAGAGACACTAAAATGATGAAGCGTTTGCAACATCCACCATATGAGGAGAGGCTAGCAGAGCTGGTAGGAAACTGGAGAAGGTTCAGGGAGGATATTATTGATTCATATAAATATCTGATGGGAAAGCTTAGAGCAACTGGAGGCAGACTTGTCTCAGTGATATCCAATGACAGGACAAGAGGCAATGGGCACATAATGAAATGGGGCACTTTGCTGTATCTTTGTTCACAGAGCCACCAAATAATGGGATATTTATTACTAGCGAGAATGAAATTGCTAAACATTGTCATATGGATATGGCAGAAAGAAGGCAATTCTCCTTGACATCTATTACTGTTTCTCAATAGTTCTGGTTTGAGTCACAACAAGCACACTATTGTGAGGGAAGGTTAGGATGGACTAGCTATGGTTTGGTTCTTTCTTCTGAACTGCAAGTTGCTTATGGGATATTGTTTTCAGCTCCCTGATCTGCTTTTGTTTTTTCCTGACTGGCTGTGACTCTGAATAAACACACTGCAGAAGTGAATGGGGCAATTGCTATGCCAGAGAAGCAAGCAAGGAACATTAAACTGAGAGGAGGGCTAAGGACATGACATGTGAAGGCATCTCAGTATGTTCAGAGGCATCAGCTCTAATGCTGGCATACCATCTCTTCTAGTTTTAGGTTCCTGTGGGAATCTGAGGTTGTGTAGAGAAAGTGCATTGGTAACTCCACTAATAAGGACAGATGGCTTGGATAGGTCCATCTTCATTTTGTCCCTTCAGTTTGGTTTTTATAGGGGTATCCTTGCGAAAGTGACAGCATATATCATAGATGAAATCAGCATCCTAATATGGGAGCTAGGGGCCATAGGAAGATGAATTTCTAAACGATACAACGAGAGTGGAGAAACATGGTAACAGCAAGATCTTATAGTTTAGTATTGCAAGTGTTCTCCTTCTGATTTCTCCATGCATATGGCGCGTTCTGTCCTTACTGCCACTCTACTGCCCCCCTACAACACTGATGCTGGCTGGCAGAAGGGGTACACATATGACTCTGCTTACATGAAAACAAGTTTTCATTTTTTTTCCTCTTCCAGCCAATCCCTTGGGTATTCTTATAGCAAATGTGCTGTCACCTGCACTAGTTCCAGAAGGAAAACACATTCCACTGATGGTAAGTTAAAACTAGTTTAATCGACAGTTGAGCCTTGGCTTTCAGCTGCTTTATATGTTTAGAGGCAGTGGAGCTGGAAAGACTGATAACATGTTTTTTCATTTTGTTGTACAGCTGGGTGTTTATGCCATTCCAGCAGTAACAGCTTGTGTTCTAGCAACAGTTGGGATTCACAAGAATGCTCCTCCAACACCTCCTTCAGCCAGTGCAACTAACTCCACCTCCCAGCCATTCATCACAGGGCTCAAAATGGTAAGTGCCATAACACAGTCAGAAACAATCACCGCAGTGATGGGTGTACTGAGGAAACTGCCAATAAAACATACTGTGAACCCTGGCCCACCAAACAACCTGCCAGGAAAAATCCCCAAAGGAGATCAAGGTCTCTTCCTTCCTCAGGGAGTTAATATCTGCTCACAGCAGAGGTAAGGCAGATGCTGTCTGGCTTATTCAGCTATGGACTGGCTGCTGTTCAGGTGGCTTGGACAGATAAACCTACGCACCTTCGGGAAGACTGCATTCTTGAGCCACCTGAACAGACTATATGCAAGTAGCAAGGCACATGGCAAAGTGAAGCGTAGATTTAAGGGTACTGTGGAGTTCCTTCTGCCCTACGTAGTACCAATTCTGCTTGTCCTCTGGCTGGTCTTAAAATCCCCCTTGACAACAGAAAGCCAATTTCCTCTAATGCTCAAAGAACATTATCACTTCACTTTTATAAGTGAAAAATTAGAGACACTGACCTTCAAGATCACTGTCTCAGATGGGCCTTTTATACCTCTTCACTTGTTTAAATGTTGTGACAACTTATTTTTGTAGCTCCTGAAAAACAAGCCATACCTTATCCTGGCTGTATGTTTTGGAGGAGGAATTGGGATCTTCACCTGCTTTTCAGCTCTGCTGGAACAGATCCTCTGTGAAAAAGGATATTCAAATGTGAGTCTGTATCCCTCCATCCCCATTTCCCACATGACCTGTATATGATACAGTCAAAATGTTCTCAGTGATTAGAGACTCAGAGCAAAATAAGGACAAGTGAATGTGTTGCACTGTCTCTCTCTCGTTTCCTGATCAAGTCTACTATATGTTAAGCAGCACATTAATTCAGAGCACAGTCAGGCTTTTACTATAATAGATGATCATTTTCATTACTGCCCTTGTCTGACTCCCATTTGTAAATGAAAATCTTCTCTCTCTAGACACTGTAAAGGAAAGATTATTTGGGTTCCTTCTAAGTCGCAGCAGAACACTGCTACCTCTACATCCCTATGATCCCGTCCCCAGAGGGGAAGAAGGCGTCGATAAGCCCTGGAGAGAGCAGGCCATTCTGTTCCTCCACTATGAGATAACTAGCTCAATGCCAAAAACTCTGACTGTGTCAGTGTGTCACTGGCCTTTCCCAGCCCTGCAGTGGAGCCCACCAGAGCTATTCCAGACACCCTTTCTGTTTTCTCTGTCACGGTAGTACTAGTTAGTAGAGCACAGGTCCTATCCTTGCTACTACCCACTGCCTCTCTGCTCAGACTGCCCTCCCCCCGCATGGCCGAGCAGTATCTTGTTTTACAGTCTTTGGGGAAACCTGCCTTGTGGTGAGCAGTCAGTCAGGAAAAGTTCCTGGTAAAATAAGGGCACAGAATATGATTATAAACAAAAGATCCCAAAAGGAGTTACATCTGTTTGTAAACCATCTACTTGGTCCTGCTGTAGGAACCATTCAACGCCAGGGAACTGCTGTTACCCCAAACCTAGCCTCCCAGGCCAGATGTGCAGAAGTTCATTCTCCACTGAGACCTTGGCATTTGTGTGACTCTGTTGTCCATATACCCGTGAAGGAGCAGTCATCCTAGGTCAAGGCATTGGGTATTGCAAAGGACAGAGGAATCTGTCCTGGCACATTAAAAGACCTACTAGAAGCAGTCAGATAGGTCAGTAACATTAAACCTCTTCCCCTCCTGATTTAGCTGCTCAGTCACTTGTTCTTCTACCCTGCAGGTATTTGCTGGTCTGAATGGTGCACTGTTCACCATGTGTGGTTTGCTGGGTGCCTTCCTACTTGGACTTTATGTCGACCGAACAAGGAGGTTTATAGAGTCCACCAAGATCTGTTTCTGTCTGAGTGCACTTGCTAGTATAGTGTTTGCAGTGGTGAGTTCTCCCTGGCATTGCAAATATCTCTGGGCCTACTTCTCTTGACACCTGATAAATTACGAGCTTGAAAGAAGGTCAGCTTGTGTCCCATTTCCTCTCCTTCCCTCCGCTCAGCTTCCCTCTCCTGCCAAAGAGGTTAAGAACCAGTTCAAAATACAAACACTTGCCATCTTGAGGCTTTGAACTTGATTTCCAGACACATAAAGTTTTATGTATGTTTGGCTGCTTCTTTGCCATTAACCAGTGTAGCTGGGACAGGCCTGCTGTTGGTGTGTCAGGAGAAACAGCTAGTATTCTTCATAATACAGAGAGTAATTGAAAAGACACCAATGCTATGGCAGCAAGAATTATCGTCTTGGCTTTATTACTATTGACTGGCCAAGGCCATGATCCCTCTTGCAGAGCTGAAGATGCGACTGTTTTAGGAACTGAATTAACTACCACGATTTGTGGGTTTTGTTTGTTTGCTTTTGCTTTTTAAATAATATCCTGGTATCACAGAAGTGAGTCTGACAGCATTGATACATGATAAGGAATAGTTTCCAGGGCCAGCTGATGACCTCTTATATGTAACTTACTCTTACCTATGTAAGTATATATAACCTACACTTTAGATATATTAGCTTGTAACAGGAGGAATATGAGACAGAGATCAGCTGAATGATCAGGTAAATGCATTTCTGGTAAATTGCTGAACAGGGAATCACATCCAAGTAATCACCACCACATCCTGTTTTTCAGACATTTCTGTTTCTCTAGCCTTGCTTAAATTCAACAGGTAAATCTCCTGTATCATGTCTAGAAGGCTTCAGGTTAACGAGATCTTTCAATAAAAGGATGAGGAAGGTACTGAGGAAGGAGAACAGTGAACCTTTGAGACTTCTGTCAGGTGATGGTGAAATACAAGTTCAAGCAGAGACTTTCTGTGCAACAGTGATGATACTGAGACTTTGGCACCATTTCTCTTTCTGCAGGCATCTCGGTTCAGACACCAAACCATAACCTTGGCCATAGCCAGCTCGCTGTTTGGGTTCTTCGGTTTTGCCATCTATCCCATCGCCATGGAGCTGGCTGTGGAGTGCTCCTACCCAGCGGGAGAGGGCACATCTACAGGCCTAATTTTTGTTGCAAGGTAAGCAGGCAAGTTAAACCTGTCTACAGTCGAGCTTGATTTGTATAGGTGCAAACAAAGCAGAGAATGGATGCTGGTGCCAGGCAGGCTAATGATTTCTTCTATCTAGTATGTGCGGTAAGGGGAGAGCTGTCCATTATGGATTTTGTCTTAAACAAAAGGACATCAATCCTTATCTGAGTTGTAGAGCTGAAGAACTTCCACTTCCAGAGCTTAAAGCAAGGAAGAGTATGTGGACCTTGTGCACGAAGGGCATGAGGACAACCTTTTTTGGCACTAAGCAGGAAGATATACATACTCAGCATCACCTACGTACAAAGCAAGCATGAGCTGTGCACTTGAGAGTGGTGTCCGTATCCATGGCAGTACATGGACCTGTCAGGCCTCAGTGTTCCCATTGGTGAAATGAGGTTCATCACCCTTTGGGCAGCTGGTCCATACCAGACAGAGCAGTGAAGGAACAACAACCTAGAGCTCAAGGCACAGATATGCATGCCCTACAGCACCATGTGTGTGTCCATCTTGGGGTTCAACAGCTGCCATAAACAGCTATCAAAGACTGTATTGGACAGCTCCCTATTGTCTCATATGGTGGCTGACTTCATTGTTGTCTGGCAGTAGCTGAGAAAAAGGAGGAGGCTGAAGGCATTGCCTGGCTTTTCTCATCCTCACCCTTGCAGTGAGAGATATTTCCAGACTTTCCCCAGTGACTAAGACTTAGGTCACTGATAGGTGTCCTTCAGCATCTGTCCACCCCTGCTGCCAACAGTGGCCTAGCCATGCTGGTCATGTGTCTTGAGGTTGTACTGAAAGGCAAGCCTGAGACAGCTGGCAGTAGTTTGGCTTGCTACAAGCACCCTTCTCCAGACATGAGCTTCAGTTCCTCCCTGCTAAGATAGCCTGGCAGCTCTGGCAGGACTGATGAAACAGGCAGGAGCAGTAACTGCATGATGGCTTCTCCCTGCAGCCAGATCCAAGGCGTGATTTTAATGATTCTGCTGCAAGCCCTCACTGTGCGGGTTTCTGAAGACCCATCCTCTGCCTGTACCCTCGACCAAGATGGAGCCCTGGATTGGACCAGTAAGTACCTCCTTGACAAACCACAGCAGACACTCAGTTACACTGTATGTGCCCTCCCTCTCCCCACCATGGCCTCCCATGTGTCACGGGAAGTCAGGGAACCTGCAGGACAGATTCCTGCTGTACACTATCTTGTTGTCACCTGTTTCCCAGCCTGATGGTGCACTCTCTGTTGCCATGGCTAAAACAGGGTTACAAGGCTGAAATGGAAGAGGTGCCATGAACACTGGTTCCTGGTTAAAATTCCTCTTCTGACCACACTCCAGAGGTAGTGAAAGCTGTTGTAGGAGAATATGCTATGTACACAATGCAGCTTATGTTCCTTTGCAGTGTGGCAGGCCAAAATCCAAGTGCTGCCTCAAAGTGAATCACCATGCTCTGCAAACACATGCGGAAGCATATACACATTCAAGTAAGGTTTTGCTGATTTATTCCAGGCTTCCCATCCTCTCCAAGCTAGTCAAGGGCAACTGAGATGAACTAGGGCCTGAAAGTGTGTTATCACTGTAGCTAAAACCTTGACCTTGATCTCTCAGCTGGCTCATACTTATGTAATACTGACCAATTCCTGTGTACAAACTACAGTGTTGAACCTGGTAAACATCTACTCTGAAAATCCTCTTCACATGAATCATAGAATGCCTAAGGTTGGAAGGGACCTCTAGAGGTCATCTAGTCCAACCCCCCTGCACATGCAGGGCCACC
>JAWLRI010000568.1:2324-17396 GCA_034781795.1 Crypturellus tataupa | reverse complement strand
CTCCAGTTCATCTTGCTTATTCCCCATGCTTCACGCATTGGTGTACAGGCATTTCAGGGAAGTAACTGAGCCTGCAGATTCCCCAGGGAGGATGGAAGAGGACCCTCTATAATCATTTCCTATTCTCACTTCCCCACTCCCATACCCCCGCTGGACACCATCTGACCCTGGCCTTGTGATACTGTTCGCCATGTCTGTGTGACACTCCCCTTCCCCTTTCTCATCTAGTTTAAAGCCCTCCTAACCAGTTTGGCCAGCCTTTTGGCAAAGAGACGTGCGCCCCTCTTGCTGAGACGATTCTCAACATTCCCTGCTAGTTGGTGGTCGTAAAACAGAGTCCCACATGAGCCGATCTCAAGATCCAGCTCCAACAGTAATTACCAGTAACTTCACAAGAACTGTGGCAACCCTCCCCTCCTCCCTCAAAAGCTTTTTTGAAAAATAAGGTTGCTTCATTGAAAGTCTCCAACAGCTTATCTTGTCAGAATAGAACTGAATCTCACCACTTAATTGATGATCTGATACAGTCAGATCTGTGGGGAAAGGCAGGAAATTGTGACCCTGTATGGAACTATTTCCAAGCCATCATGTATAGTCTTTTAAAATTTTCTTTTTTATTATTTTCCATCAAAAACGTTTTTAGGACACAAACCTTTCTTAGATTAAAACTTCTTTCAGGGACCTTTGCTGCACTTTCCTCCCTGGTGACCTTCTAGCAAAGAGATATTGTAGCACAGATATAGGCCTGTTCACTTAGGATGCCCAAGTGTTTTGATTAAGCCTTCCTTGTAGTTTTCATTACCCCACCCCTCAGCACACTCCAGGCTCCTCTACCCGTATCACACATGCAAACACACTGTGTGCACCAGATTAAGACCTCCAGTGTGTGTGACCAAGCAGGACAGGAATTTTGGAAATGTTCTGAAATGTCATTCAAGCCCTCATCCTATCCTCTTTGTGTGTGAGAGAATATTTGTTTCTTAACAAACCACTGTTGCCCCACTATAAGCTGAACACGTACCTTGAGGACACATGGTGAGAGAAGTTCACTGAGACTGCATCTTCTTGAGAACTGACTTCTAAACTTCTACACCTCTGGATTGTCACAGATGCACACTCTGAAAACTTATCTTTTTTTGCAGTCCCAACACTTCTTCTGGCTGGGTTCTGCAGTGCCATGGCTTGCTGCTATGTTATCTTCTTCAACACTGACTACAAGAGACTCCATGCTGAGATAAACAAGGGCACTTTGGTCAATGCAGATGAAACAGCAGAAACTGTTCCTGAAGCGTAACCAGGCTGAAAAGAGCACACCAAGGGCTGATTATGGAAGGACAGGTCAGTGGGCAGGGACTATGATTGTTGTGAGTGCTCACCTGAAACAGTGAGATGTTTGGATCATGTTGCACAACAGCCTGGATTTCACAACCAAAGGTCTAGAGCAGAGCTCTTGGGGAGCCTTTTGTGAGCTTCCTCAACTCTTACATTTATATTCTGAAGCTAGGCTGGGTACTGGGTGATTGGGCTGCCAGAAAGGTCAGGGAGATTGGACAACTACAGAGATACAGCAGGTATTTTCAACTGTCTTGAAGCTAAAGAGATGTTGCAGAGGAGAGTAGCATCATATTTCAGCTGTGTTGTTTTTGTTGTTGTTGTTTGTTCAATTTTTTTTCTGTCCAAAAATTAGCTTGCAAGAACTGTGGTTCTTACATAGCACGACATTCTTTCCTATTCCATGGCCCAAGGATGGTAGGAGCTAGAGCATCTTTCTGTTGCGGGACGGAGGCATAGGCATGCTATCTGTAGTATGAGTCTCTTACAGTGAGCCACGTTTCCTTTTCTAGAAATGGGAAAAGGGATGACCACAAAAGAAGAAATCAGGAAGCAGTGGATACTAAACGGGGCACCCTTCCTTTCTGTTTCTTGTCCCTTGCCAAATGTTAAAAGCATTCAGGATCAGTTTTGTTTCACCTTGTGCTCCAGTCTCAGTATCTCTCCTGCTATTCTAATGGTTCAGATATTCCACAAGAGGATGAAGTTGTCACTGTAAGATCAGGTTTGTGTACAGTGAGCAACCTACTTTCCGGAAAGTGAAACAGTATCACTTTGCAGGGAGGTGACAAGAAAATAGACAAAGGTGACCATGTACAGAATGCAGGGGTGCATTTCCAAATGAGAGGAGTAGTTCTGAGGAAGGGCAGTTAAGCTGCAACACCAAACAGGCATGTTCCAATTTCCACTGCAACTGATAGTTGTGCTTCAGGATTTGAAGAGATGAGAGATGTACAAAAGACTTAATGTGGACTTCAGTTACCATAACGATTGCAAAGGGTCTAAGTGCATTCTTCTGTCTTCTACAAACAACAATATCTGCACTGCAAACCATTGCCTTGCTTTGTTATTCAAGCTTAGGTATACAGCCTGAGCACTTGTACTCCTATGGCATTTCCATGCCAGAAGTAATAAGATGAGCTCTGAAGATTAAATAACTTGCTTCAGTCTAGCTAGACCATTAGCCAAAGTGAAGGATACACTTTTCCTGGGGAACACTGTAAAGAGGAGCACCACCTGGACTCACTTTCCCATCTGCTACTAGAAAGCTCTCCCACCAGAAGACACCTAGCTGCATATAGAAAGAGCCTGCCAGTTCCTACAGCTACAGCCCTGCTGTCAGCAGAAATCACTATTTTTTATCAAAAAGAACAGGAAGATGTGCTCAAACAAAATGAATTTGGACAGATCAGGTAAGTTGGATTTGCTGTATTTTTCAAAATTGCCAAGCCTGCAACCTAATGTACTGAACAAATTAACACCAAACTTACCTGTCATTCCTGAGTCCTACTGTACTGGGAAGCAAGAACCACTTGGTGCTTGTTGATTTTGTATCTTTACAGATAATTCATGTTTGGGGATTTTTGTTTTGTTTTGTTGTTTTATTTTGTTTTAATAAAGAGCAGCTTAAGGAAGGACTCAACATTCCTCACTGTGTGAATCTTTCTTAAAAAAGTATTCTAAAGATGCATCAGATGGGCTAAGCAGCACAAGCCAAAGGTTGCAATGCTCTTCCCCATGTTAAGTGGTACCAAAATAATGAGGGTGAGTGCTTTCACTAGTGTTAGCTCCATTTTAAATGACACATTTCTAGGCTCGGGGTGAGGAAGCATGTTGCTAACTAGTGCCTCAAAAATATACTAATTTCCTGATTAGAAAGTCTGCCTTGCCCCAGCTGAGGTACTCCCATCTTTATCTAAACATTTAGAGAAAAATTATAAAAGGGGAATCTTCCTTCAGCCAGTGCATGAGAAAAGTAGATGTGTGAAGACCTGCCAAGTGGATGGAGTGCTCAAAAAAGGTAGACTGGATTGTGAAAGAAAGGGATGTCGAGAAACATATTGATGAGGAATTCAGCCTGTTATAAACAGATACGGACAAATCATCCGAGCCAATGGATTTGTCAATATGCTTTATAGCAAGCAAGCAGTGCTGGGTGGCCAGGCACAGCACTGGGCGGCCGGGGAGTCTCCACTCTACCAACGGTGCGCAATTTGTAATTCGCAAGAGCACTTTGTGTTCCCCATGAGGTCCTCATTTTGTGGTCTTGCTGAGTCATTCGCCAGCCTCCTTTCTGCGCATGTTCTTCCTTGTTGCTAGGGGGTCTTCCAGGCCCTCTGGTGGTCTTTTTGGTTGAAGGCTCCTCTTCTTCCTCGGTAAATTTTTCACCTTTCTGCTAGCAAGCACGCGCCCTTCAAACTTCTTTTTTTCAACCGTTTTGCAGCCGGTTTGTGGTAGAGCTTGTGGTCTCTGCTACCACCTCAACAGCCATTTTTGGCAAAATAACTATCGAAATAGCAACAGAGGGCACCAACTCATCATAAGCTTCCTGTCCTCCTCTCCCCTTCCTGGGGCAATAGCTACACTCTATGTGATCAGGAGGGGCTGGGAAACCTAACAGCTTCCACAGAGGCTTCTGAGGAAAGCAGAGGAAGAGATGCTGCCCACCCAAGGCATGAGTGGGGCTTTAATAGGACAACTGGGGGCTTTTCTCACAAGAAAATACCAGTGCTGGGACAGGACAGCTGGGCATGACCCTTGATGATGGCCATCAGGGCCCTGCAGTGCCCAGTGCCCGAGCTCTAGCCAAGGTAGCTGTTGCCTGCAGATCCTGCTGCAGAGACCCTGTATGATAAACGGCTTGCAATTTGCAAAAATATTAAGATATTGTGATAGGTTGTAATGTGTAAGGCAAGGTGATATAGGCTGTTGCCATAAGCTGTAAAAATGTGTTAAGTTTCTATTGACTATGGCCATAGGCTGTAAGGATATGTTCAGCTTCGATTGGTTGTTGCCATAGGCTGTAAGGATATGTTAAGCTGTTGCCATAGAGCCCTGAGAGGTGAAAAGGTCAGCGAGGAAGGGGAGCAGCCTTAATCAGGAAGAGGAACAGCCTTCATCAGGAAGACCCCCAGGAGGCATCAGAGACCCCCTAGCAACAAGGAGGGAACATGCGCAGAAACCAGGAGGATGCACAGAAACATTGTAACGCGTCAAGAGCTAGAAATGGAAACTGGGAGGAGGCTTTTGGACGAAGGTCTGACGGGCTACAAGCATGCGCCATTGCTGGAGCAGAGACTCCCCGGCTGCCCAGTACTGCGCCTGGCCACCCAGCACTGCTTGCCTGCTACTTACAATAAAACATTCTGGCAAATCAATTGACTCAGAATCATTTGGCTCGGAGGATTTACCCATTTCCGTTTATAAGACCCTGGAGTGCTCAAACAGCTGTCAGTAGCCATTCATGGAGAGCCAGGAGAGTGCAGGAGAACAACTGTGGAACATGCACACAACAGTGTAACTCACCTGTCCTGAGAAGGCACCTTCCTCCTGCACTGTCCACCCTGCTGCAGCATCCAGTGGTTGGGGAGTGGGGAACTGTAGGGCACCATGTATGTTCCTCTCAGCATCAGGGAGAGCCTAAGATGGGAGTCCTGACTGTGCTGACCGCAGCTTGGCCTGGCTTCAGAGGATGTGCCATCTTGCCAGGGTGGTGAGGAGGTACAGACTGGCAGCACTGAGCATCATGGTGGTAGAAGCAGCCCCACAGTGACTACAACATCTCCGTGTGGCTGTGGCTTGCTTGAGGGTGTCTGCAGCATCAATCCAGCAGGTCTTGGCTCTGCTAGCAACCCTTTGTGGCCCTTAAGGCTGCAGTGGCTCTGTAGCCTGAAGGCCATGACAGTCTCCTCCAGTCTCCTCCAAGTTGCCCTGTGGTCTTGCGTCCACAGAATTTCCCTTATGCCCTCATGGCTGGGCAGGTTCCTGCTCTGTAGATGCTGTTGGCAGCAGACCACAAGAAGGGTTGGCCCTCATTGTGCTGTGCTTGCCTCACTGACTACAGCAGGGCTCCCTGCTGCATCCCAAGCAATCAGCAACTGAGCTACAGCAGCTAGGGCTGAAGTGGGACAGGATTGGCATCTTCCTACCCATGCCCATCCTAGGCCTTAGGGTGAACACATGCTTCAGCACACTCTGCTCTGGTCCTCCCAATACCATTGAGAGTAGGATTTACCTTGCTGGGCCTAGGCCTCACAGAGGTGATACACAGACAGGGCCAGCCAGTTTATTAAAAAGGAAGTACAGGACACCATGGCAACAGGAAGAACGGTCCCATAAGTCCCCTCCTTCCCACTTCAGGAGAGCGTGGCTTAGCTTTGGCCTCTCTCAGGCTCTAACCCCAAGGCCAAGGCACCAAGTGGGCCAAGGTCCACTAAAAACGTACTGTTAGAAGGAAAAACATATCTTTGAGGAGCTAACTGAAACTAGTCAAAACTGAACAAGGGTGCTGAATAGAGCATCCTGCACCAAAATGAGCCCACATATGGAGGGAAATTGCAGGAGTTCATCAAAAGGGCACTGACTGACAACCACCAGGGGTTGCAAAAGACCACCAACACCCATTGAAGAGATGAAGGCCCCACATTTGTGAGGGTGGGGCATGTTGTAATTAGTTCTAGGAAATAGCATGATTATGTATGATCATTCTGGGAAATTTTATTGTATATTATGTAACGGGGGAATATAAACTTTGACAAGCATAATATTGCAGAGGAGCAATCCCTCGTACATTTGGTGCCATAATAAAGAGAATGTCTACTTCTTAATGCTATATTGGTGTTAAGAGATTTATTTCCAATTTTAGTGTCATTGGGTCAATAGCAATACAGCTGCCATGGGGCCTGTAAGAGGCATTTTCATTGAGGATGAGTGGAACAAAGAAGCTTATGTTTGTACAAACAAGGAAGTTACTCCACATGCTTTGGCGAATGGCATGAGTGAGTACAGGCAGGGAGGCTGTACTATGCTTATGCAATTGGGTGTGGTTGACCTTGAGGGAGAACAAGAGGGTGGCAGAGAGTACCTTATCAACAAATGATCCCCTAGTAGAGTAAGTGTGAATAAATGAATATTAACTTTTCTATCTAGGGGAGACATAAAATCATTTAAATTAGACCAGGGAGGGAGAAGATATCAAGGAGTGACATATGATAGGTGGGTCAGGAAGTCTGCAACTTAAGCAACTGTACCTTAGCCAGTGAGAGAAGGGAGAGGGTGTATCTTGTTCAGGAAAGTAGAATGAAAGGGGGCTGCATCCTCCAGCAGTTTGAGAGACCCCCACAACAGAATGCCCCAGTGGACTCTCCTTTTATTTAAACAAAGTTTTAGAGCTCCTCTGTCTCCTTTGTGGATATTTGATTCTTAACAGTGAGAATTTCCACACAAGGACCTCAGCCTTGCTCAAACAGGGCTTGCAATCCTACTTCAAACTCCAATCCTGCACCCTGCGCCTGGCCTCCTGCTCAGGGCCTTGACTTCCTAAACTGCTAAGTTAACCCCCCCGCCCCCAAGCACTTCTTAGAGCTCTTAGCCCAGTCCACACCGTAAGGGACTTATCTATGCCCTTTTTTCCAGCAGCCTGGAAAGGGAAGGGATGGTGATATTACCAATGAGTTTGGCTGGAGCAAGGAGTGACCTGTTTGAGAATGGACTGAGAAAAGTTGCCCTTGGAAGTTTCTGTGTGGCCTGAGGAATCTCCAGGTCCCCAGCTGATCAACTGGGATGTGTGTTGACCAACTGGGATGTGTATTGTCCATTGCTAACTTGAGGACTGTGGTAACTCCTTCATTCCCACTCAGTTTTCTGTGGCCACTCTGCATGCCTCTTCACTGTATGACACCTTCTAAGGAGACCTGAGGGTCTCCATGGAGGTTTCCCCTGTCCTTAGGAAAAGCATAGGAAGGGAAGTGGTGAGAGGGGCTGCTGTGTCTGTTGTTGAGCCTCACCTCAGCCCACTTTCCTCTTGTCATACAAGCTGCAAAAGATAATGTAGGAAAATGACATGACACAGTGGCCCCTCTTTGGCATTGCCTTTGCTGGGATCAAATGGTATGGAAGGGGGAGGCATGGAAGAGCAAAGGAAGGCTTGCCAAGAGGGAAGAGTGTGGTTAAGCCATAGGGGAATCCATGGCCAACCAAAGGAGGCAGCACATCTTAGCTGCTCTGCTTTGGTGCCTTTGCGTGCACCAGCAGGTAAACAAATGTGCACTGCTCTGTACAATGTTGGTCATCCTGAGGATGTCATGGTAATGAGGGTTGTTTTTCAGCTCACAAAGCCTCTCTTGGCTTCCCTTGGTAGGTGAATTGTACAAACATCTGTCCATCCACTTGGTGGTAACCCACAGAGAAATTCATACTCTCATACTCATTTTTTTCCTCTTTCCTGCAATTCCATTTCTTGAAAGCAATTATCCATTTACTTTGTGGAACTGCAGCTGTTAAAACATAAGAGGTTGATCTCCAATTTTATGGCTATAATTTGAGCTCTATCTTTAGCAACTAGATAGAATTGGGATATTGGTACAATGCTTATTACTGAATATCACATCAAATGTATAAGGACTCTAAAACTGATATAGCACTTCTTTATGCTAAAAATGTACAGTTTTCTACAGTCCAAAGAAGAAGACCTGTGTCAGATTCCTCCACAAAGAAAAGAAAACAGTTCAGACAACAGTTCTCTGCTTACCAACACTCTGAGTGACTTCATTTATAAGAAAAAGTAACTTGTGAGAGTTGTTTTGTTTTCCAGAATGCTATATTATAAGGAAACACTTAAAGTTTGTTTCTGAAATGCCTTAGTGATGTGCTTCTACAAAGGAAATACCTAAAAGAACTCACATTTGCAAAAGAGATTTCAAGGAGAACAAAAAAAATGCACAGAGAGCACCTTGCTACTCTCTCACAGCCAGAGTGGGGCTAAGGCAGGTGGAAGGGAACTGCTGAGCCAGGGTCAAGATGTGTGTGAGCTAGTGTGTCAGGAGTGTTTTGCCTCAGCTCTTTCCCCAGGGGGGATGAGCAGAGTGCTGAGAGTTGACTTCCCCACTTGCAGTGGGTCGGTGAAAGGAAGTGAGGGCTAGCAAGAACGTGGGGCTGTGTCAGGGAAGCAAAAGAGCCGTCAGAGTACCATCTTGTGGCAAAGTAGATGACTGGCTGTGGCTGCACAACAGTAAATGCCTGCCAGAGGCGGAAAGCTGTGGGAGACAGCCTGGATGCCTTCTCCTACATCTTCCAGACAGGAAAGATTGCCACACAATATCCTGGAGGTAAAAAGGCACACTCTTGCCACCAGAAAGGGTCCCCGAGCAGTGCAACAGCCCCCATCCCCACCAAATCTGGAGGATCAGAATCACTGAGCAGAGAGGTGCGCAGAGCATTTTCCTAGTGGAAACAGAGGGCACTAAGGCATAGCAGATAAGAAGTGCTGCCTCCCTTGGCTGGGAACAAGCCGGGACCATGGAGAACAAGAGCTCTGGGCAGGCCAGAAAGGGCAAGGTGAAGCAGTGGGCATGTATTGCCCCCCATCCAGGGCCTGGGGCCAATGTCAAGAGCCCCCCACCCCGAAGCTGCCTGCAGCACAGAAGTCCTCAGGAGCAGCTTTTGGCCCTTTTCTCCTGCTGGTGGGAGTGGACATGCAGCTTAAGTCCTGGGGAGTGTTTCAGGAGGCCAGCTGGTAAGTTGTATGCACTCTGAAGAACCCATTGGAAACCACCCTTTGCCTTGGGAAAGCCATGCCCAATCCAAAGCCCTTGGCCCCTGCGTCCCAGCAGCAGATGCTTCCCAGCTGCCACTGGAGAAGCCACATCTCTCCCTCTGTGCCACCAGGATGACAAGGCCCTTCAGTTTTGGCAGTCTCTTGCAAGCGCTCCAGCCGCTCCACACCTTCTCTTAGGCAGCCACAGTGGTGGTGTCTCTGCCTTGTCAGGGCTACAACAATGCAGCCCTTCCTCACACATGACTTGTCTGTCAGCAAGCCTTCCTCTGGCCTCTCCATGCTTCCCCCTGACAGCCTGCTTGCTCCTAGCCTCAGCAGCACCTCATTTGGGGGGAGCAAGGTGGGGAGGGAAGGAATCCACAGTGCTTTCTCTTTTCGCTACAGGGCCCCTCACAGTTTGTCTAGCAAGAAGAAAGCAACCTGAGACAAGGCTGCACAACAGCCACTACGGTGTTTCTCACTGATTCCCTTTCTCTGTTTTTACCCCAGGGCCAGCAGAAGCCTTTGTGGAGTCCGTCAGGTTTGCTAACCTCTCCTGAGCACATGTTGTGCAGCCACCGCAGAGGGAAGGCATGAGGCATGGAGACCTGCCTAGGAAGACCAACTTGGAGTGAAGCAGCTGAAGCAGCCCCCAAGTTAGTAACTGACGGTACACGTCCCAGTTGATCAGCTAGGGGCTAGGAGATGCTTGAGAGGGCAGTAATTCAGAAACCTCATGTCCTGTTGAGCATTCTCACTTGAGGCATTACTAAATATCACCTCACCTCTGAGTTTCACACAATTCATGCATCTTTACAACTTCTTTTCCAGCCTACTACTTCTTTTCTCCAAAACCCTATGGTTATTCCTTGAGGATAGCTGCCAGATTCCACCCTTCTTGATTTCCGTATGGGAATGCCACATCAGCTGTTAGTTTTGGGACACAGTCACCAAGAGCAGCCCATGTAGTGCCCCCACACACCCATAAGGGTTCAGTTATCAAGGGACATACTGTGAAGCCCCTGTGGTAGCACTGCAGCAGCTACTCCAGCAATGCCCTCTCCCTACCTTCCCCACATCACTTCTGTGTCCACTGCCTCAGCCATGCCCGTGCAGAACTCAACTTTGTCTCTACTCCCTGCACTTTAACAGGCCCTGATTGGCACTGCTGGCTGGCCCTGGCTAGGTGCCAATGCCTAGCCTGTGCCATGGATACCAGCCATACCAAAGGGACTCTGTTGGACAAGCAGAGTGCTTGTCCAGACCAGCAGTGCACCCAGAGCACTGCCTTCTCCTTGTTTCCTAAGGGCTCTGTGCTGTGGATAGGAAAAGTAGCTACTGCCTGGGACTGTTCCCAGGGGCCTCAAAGCATGGTTCTTTGCTCAGAGCAGATCATAGACAACAGGTGGCACATCTGCACAAGCCTCAAACAAGCAACACCAAAATACATCTCGCCAAGGAGGAAGTGCCTATCCCCTTCCGCTGGTATGTGTAGGCCACCTGGGCTGAGGGCATTGTGATGGAATTCAAAGGCTGAGCAATGCCCCACTATTCCCATGGCAACAGCATCTCTGTGAAGCTGGGGTGCCAAGTTTACCACTTGGAGCAAGGCAGTTGTGCCACAGGGAACGGCTTTGGCATAAAAGCTGACAGGTGCTGACAGAGGGTCCTTCAGCCTACCATGGCCCGGGAAGTGCACACTCGTCAACAGCCCACTGACAGACTGAGGAGCTCCTCAAGAGGCAGAACGGTGAGCTCCAGGGATGCTGAGTTGAGTGGGCAGCAGGGCCATGGCTGCACGATGAGGCTTGAGAAAGTGTTAAGGGGTATCTGAAATGAGACAGGGAAACCCTGAGCCCATGCCTGGGAGGGGTGCAATATTTCCTACTCACATACACATACACACATGTGCATGCAAGCACAAACACACACTTAGCAAGTGCTTTCCCCTCTAGTCAGCCCTGGGGCCCATGAGCAGTGCCCGCGCCACAGCCCAGAGGAAGTTGGCATAGCCCATGTGGGTTTGGATCTATGGCTTCCTGTGAAACACAGCCTCCTTTGTAGGTCACTTGTGTTAGTGCTGAATCCCACTCTGTCCCTGCAGGTGCACCCCATGAAGTGGCCAGCAGCCATGCAATACGACCAGCCCTTGGCGTTGTTCTACCAGGATAGGCTGCCTGCAATCCTTGCACCAAGCAGCTCCCAGAACCTGGCAGCCAGGAGTGCAAAGGTACAGCACAGAGGCAGTAAACTGTCTTCTTCACATACCTGCAGGTCACCATATAGGATGTGATGGAAGAAAGCAGAGATTTCTACTCATACCCTTGGGCAAAGCAATGTTCCACAATGCATGGGAAAGACATACTTATAAGCTGGGGCTTATCTGAAAACCATTTACGCCCAATGGAAACACTAGACATGGTGCCCACAATCTGTCATACTGCTTCTCTGCTAGCTTTCTCTGTTCTGAGGTTTGCAAGGAGGCAGCACAAGATGCTGAAGGCTGAGAGCCTTGCAGCTCCTGCTGATGGAAGGATGTGTCTGGTTCTCAAATAGGACTGTGCCTCAGTCTCAGCAATCCCCCAGTGGCTCTGCTGGGTTCTGAGCTGGGCCCTGCTTGACTCTCTTCAGCTTGGTGGTGATGATCCACTGTGACCTCCATTCTTACTATTCATTCCTCTCTGTAGAGCAGCAACTCTGACAGTCAGCTCCGTGGTCCAGTGTGAGCCCTGGGAAGTGGCAGATGAAAAGCAATTGCAGAACACAGCATTACTAACAGCCTCTTTCCCATAAACTTGCTTCAGTGCCTGGCATGAGAGAAGGCAATGCAGCAGTTTTGCAAGGGTAGAACAGGGGAAGTGAGGCAGATGTCTAATCCTTTTTTCAGGAACACCACAAAGATCAACCAGGTCTATCTGTGCTATATATAAAATTGCTCAAGCCTGGAACCCCTCTTCACCTTTCCCCTTCCCACCCCTTCACCTTTGCAAATACCACTCATCTTGTTCTGAAACCATGAGTGGATTATTTTCTGATTGCCAAGATTTGATTTTTTTCAGCTCTGTCATCATCCTTCTACCTTCAAACCTCATGCTCCTACCTGTGAGCTTGCTGTGACACAGCATAAACACCAGTTCAGCCCAGAGGAACCTGATTTCTTTGTGCACAGAGATAGCCAAAACTTCAGACGACAGCGTTGCAAGCCTGATGCTGGGGTAGGAAAGCAAACAGTTTTTGGGTACAGAGTGATTTACCTAAAGCCTGTGTCTGCACCAAACTGCTTATGCCTGTGTCTGTCCCAAGGTCAAGTCCCCAGGAAGAGCAGTGAGGTCTAAACAGCACAACTGTGGTTTCCAGCCCCCAAAATAATCCTTGCAGCAAATGTCCCTCATGCAGCAGTGCAAGGTACAGGCATCATGTGGGCACAGAATTGACTGACCAATCAGGCCCATAGAAGTATGGTATTACTGCTTCTTTCACTGAATTCCTAGCTGGGGCTTGCAGAAGACAGCTGTGGCCAGCTACCAACTGAGGCTGGCTCCCTACCACACTGACTCCTGCAGCCCTCCCTTGGGCCACATCCAAAACCATTTTGTTGGCCAAGGCCTAAAAACAGGCTCCCAACATGGCTGAGCTGGCTCCTCCAGCTCCTCTGGGAGGCAAAGACTCTGCCTGCAGAGAGACTAGAATGACCCACTCAAGAGCTACCAGGCTTGGCACTCAGCAAGGTTGTCCTGGGGAGATGCCTTGACTCCCCTTCAGCCCCATGGGAACATATGCTTTCCCAGCTTCCCTGGTCTGAACAAACTCAGCTGTGAAGATGACTGAAGCCACCAGGGCTCATCAGGGCTGCCAAAGGTTTGCTGGCTGGGAAGTCTGAACAAAGAACCTTGGCCATTTTCTTTCCCTTCTATCATAGAATCACAGCCTGGAAGAAGTGAAGCAGGGACTTGAGAGCATGATCACAGAGTCTGCAGTCAAGGTGATGGGTATCCTCCATCCATCTGACTGTGGCTCTGGAGAGACCACCAGATCAAGGACCAATCCCTCAGCACTTCCGGCGTCCCCAGGCAAAAGATGGAAGTCAGCAAGCAATTCAGGCAGGACCCAATGGGGCATCCGCACAGCCCCAGGCCTCACTTCTGTGAGTGAGTTCCAGCACATAGATTTTCCTATGGTCAAAACTGTGCTCAATCAAGGAATTTATGATTCAGCCTCTCCCCATGGGCGTGTGGATAGTCTGAGCAATATGGAAAATATCATGCAAGATATCTGCCCAAAACTACCTACCTTTTGCAAGGGAACTGTAGCCTTCTTAGAACATGAAGCACACCTTCCTAGGGAAGGTGTGCTTCAAAAAGCACTGAGGCACCAAAGAGCCATGCAGGTCAAGCTCAGTGATCGGACTATGATTGGTCTGGAGCCAGAAAACAGGACCAATGAAGAATCCGTGAGATCCAAAACTGTGGATCGCCTGCTCTGTGACTGGAAGAAGGTTCCTGCCTGGCGCGGCCGTGGCTGCAGGAGAACCCTTCCACCCCTCCAACAGAAGCTTACGACAAAGTCCTCCTGTGCCTCCAGACTTGCAAGGAATTTCCAAAGGCATGACCTGGGTAGGCTGGCATACAAGAAACATGCACAGACCTTGTCAGCCTGCACAGTTAAAGCAAGGCCATCACAGTCCCTAAACCCTCTGGATGCCACCAAAGACTTGAAATACATATGCAAGGAAGAAAAAGTCAGTAAAGGACCAGCTTCCCAACAGGCTTCTGCCAGGGACACCGAAACACAGTGCTGCAGCACCATAGCCCCTTTCACTGAAACACAGTTACACGAGTCACGTGCATCACAACACAAGGAGCTACAGCCTTCTGATGAGCAAGGTCCTCCCATTGAGGAGACCAAGTGGACCACCAACACTGGTTGCTCACCTGACATTTGGCAAGGACGCAGCTCCAAAACTTCGTCAAATATTGATACCAACAGAGCCACAATTGCATCAATAGAAGATTTGGTTTCTCTACTGTGGGCTGAAATCATGGAGCAACTGGATGAAGACTCGCTTGGGGAAATGACACTCTCTGCCCCAGGTAGCCTTCTGCCACCAAAAATAGTTGCAGAAAACCCTGCACAAGAGACTGACCCATCCAACCCTGAGAGAAAGGATTTCAGTCCCATTTCTGCCAAGGCAACACATGATATCCTTGAAGCTATCATGGCAGGGATTCCTTCTCTGACTCTCCCCTCACCCTCTGATCACTCCTCACCTGCAGCTGCACCCTCAGATTTCAACCTCACTAATTTTGTGCGTGCTGTACTAAGGGAGCTCTTTCATATGCAGGCTGTGGTGCCCTGCTGTAAGGAGTGCCAGGATTCAGACAACAATGCTGATATTTCCAGCATAGTGCTGTCCTTTTGTGCAAAAATTCTGTCTGAGATGGGCTCACAGTTGCTGGCACAGCCATTGGTTGAGAGTATGTGCATGGCTATATCTGAGGCCAGAGCAAGGCTGGTGCAAAAGGAGAGCTTTGAGGAGCAGCTGAAGGTGTCTTCTAGAGAGTCATCACCACAGCCAGGGGCTGCAACAGGCAGTAGCAGGGAAGAACCAGTATGTGAGCTTGCAGAGTCCTTCAGGCACCCTGAGTCCTTATCACTTGGTACTGATCAGCTCTCCTTTCTCCTGCAAGAAAACAAGGGTGAGTGCTTGCCTTTGATTGTATGACTGATCATTAGGAAGTCCTTGTCATGGAGGGAGGCCCACCTGTAGGAGGTTATTGAGCTGACATATGTGCCCAGGAACCCTGGAGACATGTGGCTGAAGTCTTCTCCAACTCTCACTGTTCTCTACAAACACCTACAGCTATCCCTTTTGTTTTTTTTTTCTTTTTCTTTTTCTTTTTCTTTTTCTTTTTCTTTTTCTCTTTTTCTTTTTCTTTTTCTTTTTCTTTTTCTTTTTCTTTTTCTTTTTCTTTTTCTTTTTCTTTTTC